>JBBPQT010000376.1:0-16747 GCA_038092715.1 Boletus smithii | reverse complement strand
GGAGTCCAAGGAAGTAGTGTACAGCGACGCGATTCCAGCTGCCAACTTTGCAATGAGACTATTCTTGTAATGATCTATTACAAGCGTCAGAGTGAATTTATCGAGATGAAGGACACCGGGTACCAGCGACTGCGCGTTGCCACGCACACTCTTGCGCCTGTGCAAGCATGAGGAATTCCAAGCTGTGGACGAAGGATATAGTTAGATCGAAAGGGGTTTCCTCGGCATCTGGCGGAATGTTGAGTTTTGGCAATGCCGACGTGCGGAGGAAGGCGAGTGTCCCAGCGGCGTTCTTGAGTCAAAATTGAGACTGAATGGTGAGGTGAGTGAAATGTTCGTGACGGACCTGATAATAGAGAGTTGCTCGCTTTAGACCGTCGTAACCGGACCTGTCCTCAAAGGCAGCCAGCTGAGAGTAAAGGGCGGCCAAGTTGAATAGAGTAGCGGCCCTCTCGAAGGACAGGCTGCGAAGCGTGACCGGGACGGAGGATGATGGGGCAAAGACATGAGCATAAGAAAACTCGAGGCCGATCTAGATTGCAATGGATTAGAATAGATCGATGGACGTGGGTGGCACGGACATCTGAAGGGAGCTTTGTGAGCACAAACACGAGCTGGGCGTGATAGCTGGAAGAGGTGAGACCGGTTTTTCGGACGAGACAACGGGACCGACCGTAGGAAAGCATTGGCGGCGTCGTTGTGGACGTCGGGGAGGATGCAGGGAGTGCGGAGAGCTTCCCATTCGGAGATGTCGTGTTTGTATAGATCTGGATGGTCCTGGGAGTGGTCGTGGAGGTAGTCGCGTACGGGTGCACGGATCTGTACAGGATATGTTTTTTTGAACGGGAGGCTGACATGGTTTGGCATCTCGTCTTGTCGCGCCACTGATTTCTCACCTCTGCCACTGGTTGGTTGTTGTCCTCCCCCACCCCCTCGTCGCCGTCGCCGCCGCCGCCGCCTTGCAGAGCCTTCTTTGATTCTCGGAACTTTTCGTTCCAAACCTACCCGCTCTTACTCTCTTTCCTCCATTCCCTATCTCACCATGTCCTATGGCGACCAGTCCTCCTCCTCCGTCTCCGCAATGGGCAGGCGACTCACGAATAGAAACAATAACCGCTACAGCGTAACTGCCCTGTTCAGCATGGCTGCAGAGCAGGATGTCGAGGTCGAGGATGATCTGGCAAGAGGTCCGTACCCGCTCATATCCTCACCCCCCACCCTTTCACTTCTTCTAAACAGCCCAAAAACGCCTGCGAGACCTCAAGGGAAAAATTTCCGTCCAGTCAAAGAAAAACTTTGTCCTGGAGCGGGACGTTCGTTACCTTGACTCACGGATAGCCCTTCTCATCCAGAATCGCATGGCAGCTGACGAAGTGCGTCCCCACTCTCTTTGTCCTTCACCCAGGTGCCTCATCCGCAATTTAGCAACGTGAAGTCGAACGAACACTAGAAGATGTCGATCCAACCGAGGGCCATTATCCCGATGATCGCAAGCTACAGCAGTACTCAAATCTTTTTTTCCTCCTTCAATCAGAGCCACGCCATATCGCCAACCTCTGTCGGCTCGTCAGCTTATCTGAAATCGACACCCTTCTCCAGACCGTCATGTTCACTCTCTATGGCAACCAGTACGAGAGTCGCGAAGAGCATCTCCTCCTTACCATGTTCCAGTCCGTACTGTCCGCCCAGTTCGAGACTGCCACAGAATTTGGCTCCCTACTCCGAGCGAACACCCCTGTCTCCCGCATGATGACCACTTACACTCGCCGAGGTCCGGGTCAAAGCTACCTCAAGGGTGTTCTCGCAGAGCGCATCAATAGTCTCATAGAACACAAAGATCTCAACCTCGAAATAAACCCTGTCAAGGTGATTCGCTCCGTTCCCTTGTGCATGTCCCTCTTTGACGAACACTTTGCCTAGGTTTATGAGCAAATGATCAATCAAATCGAAGAAGAGACTGGCACGCTACCTCCGAATCTTCCCCGTGGCGTTCCTCCCGAAGTTGCAGCAGAAAATGCTGACGTTCAAGCGATCATCGCCCCTCGACTTACCATGTTAATGGAGATCGCCAACAGTTTCCTCGTTACCATCATCGAGAGCATGGAAAGTGTTCCTTACGGCATTCGGTGGATTTGCAAGCAAATCAGGAGTTTGACTCGTGTATGACCCTTTTTCTACATGATTCCCACCTACTGACGTTACTTGACAGCGGAAATATCCAGAAGCCACAGATTACGCTATTTGTTCTCTCATCGGTGGCTTCTTCTTCCTGCGTTTCATCAATCCTGCGATTGTCACGCCCCAGGCGTACATGTTGGTCGATGGCGTACCAGCTAAACATCCTCGGCGGACGTTGACGCTAGTGAGCCGTCGTTGGTATTATGCACCATGGATGTCTCTTAACCTCGCATTCTATAGATAGCAAAGATGCTCCAGAACCTCGCGAATAAGCCGTCTTACGCAAAGGAAGCATACATGATCACGCTGAATCCGTTCGTTGAGAACAACAAAGCGCGGATCAACCAATTCCTCAACAGTCTGTGCGAGGTTGGCGACTTTTATGACACTCTGGAGGTGCGTGATCATTCGATTGGAACCTCAAACTCTGAGATGACGTTTGCACGTAGATGGATCAATACATGGCACTCTCCAAAAAGGATCTTATGATTCACATTACTATGAATGAGCTGTACAACACCCACGCATTGATCTTGCAGCATATTGAAACGCTGGTGAGTAAGTTGACCGTTGAACAGAATGTCCTCACTTAGCAATGTCCAGTCACCGAATGACAAGCAGCACCTGCGTATTCTTACCGATGAACTTGGCCCTGCTCCCGCTCAGGTCCCTCGTAAAGAGAATCGCACTATTGAATTGAACTTGTACAGTCGCTGGGAGACTCCCGTTCAAGACCTCCACACAGCACTTATGGACTCGATCTCTCAAAGCGATATGTTATACATGGAGACAAAATCCATTCTCGTCCAACTCATACGTTCTCTCCCCCATGCTACCGAGAAGCGGCCTTACAACCTTGCGGCACTAGCGGAACGCGCGGCGACCACCAAGGATGCCACTCTTGTACGCAAGGGCATTAAGGTCAAGGAGATGCTACGCGAGCTCGAGGAGACGAAGATCATCGACCAGATAGACGGTTACAAACTCATGCAGGAAGAGGTGGCGGCAGAACTTGCCCATCTGGGTAACCTCCGGGATAAGGTGCTGCTAGAGACCAAGTCTTTGGAGGCTGTCTACAAAACGATTTGTGATCACAACAGCTATTTACGTTCGCAGCTTGAACAGTACAAGGCATACCTGCAAAACGTCCGCTTGACAGCTTCCAAGGATAAGGGAAGCACAACGGGTGTCGGTGTTGTTACCGTTGGTGGGAGAGAGAGGAAGCCTTCGAGGAGTGCTATTCTTGGTCCCTATCGGTTCACTCATGCACAGTTGGAGAAGGAAGGAATTATCGTTGAGAGCAATGTCCCAGATAATCGGTGAGTTCCTCGGGTCCATGAATGTTATCGTCTGACTCTGGCCCTTTCCTGTAGCCGCCCGAATATTTACTTTAATATTACATCACCAAGTCCCGGAACCTTTATCATCTCACTACATTATAAAGGACGAGAGAAAGCGATTCTTGAGATGGATCTGAAAATTGATGATCTATTGGAGAAGGTATTACATGTCCTTTTTATCTGACACAGTACTCAATCGAGCCAATAGCAAAAAGATAACAAGCATCTGCTAGACCTGGAGTATGTCCAACTGAACGTGCCGAAGGTGCTCGCTCTCCTGAAAAAGGTCTTCGCTAAGCGGTGAACGATTGTCCCGGGACACTTTCGACCTATCTCTGAGCAGCTCATCTCTTTACTTATGCCATATTCATTCTGTCATACCCGTCACTCCTTTCCCTTTATTCTTTGTCTTTCAGCCTCGTCTTATTACAACGTGCGCTTTCTGCCCTGTGACTCTGTTCGTTCTGGAATTTTTGGATGTATTATGTACATGTTTAGTTATGTGTGTTTCTGGATACCTGTCTTCCTACACTCCGAATACTCTGCCACTGTTGCTCTGCGATATCAGACATCCATGGAGCACACACTCCGAACAAGTCTCAAAGTTGTGCTGTCCTCAGATATGATTGTGCAATCATGAACTCAAAGTTACCAGGCTAAGTTTAGCGTGGGTTCTCCCGCCCGCAGTCATGGATCATTTCATCTCTAAGTGACTTTTGCAAGCGCTTTCAGTGAAGCCGCGTCGGATGTTGCAGTTTCAGTAGCCGCAAGAACTGAGATGTTACGCTCGTTCTCAACATCATTTTCACTCGTTCTTACTTTTTGCTTGGGACCAGCCTTAGCAAACTCATCGACATTGCTACCAAGTTTGCAAGTGGGCCAACTAGCGTCAAACACGTCAGACAACACTGCGCCGAATAGCAACGGGATTTCTCCTGTCTCATTAGCTGACGACGGGTAAGCGGTCGTTCGCAAGTGGTAGAAATATGCGAGCTCATTCCTCGGAGTACATACTATACTGTCGTTCAAGCAGGGCAAATCAGCTTTCGTGCGTCGGTAGACACTGGGTCATCTGACTGTTCGTCGGAATTCTCTATACGCTCTACCTTTGCTGAAAATGGGGTCGTTTGATAGTCTGGTTGGTCTCGACGGCCTGCAGCACAAAAACTTGTTCAGCGGTTCCAAAATACCCATTGACGTATGCATCGCCGACGTTCGTTTCGGTCAATGACAACGATACCGCGTTCAGCCTCAGTTATGCCGATGGCACAAGTGAGTGTTTCTCAGCGTTTCTGCTGTCGAACTATAGGATGACATCGTGGATTCCTCAAGGCGCATCGGGGTTTGTTGCAAGGGAATCCGTCGAGGTCTCGAACGTTACAGTACCAAACCAAGCTTTTGGTGAGCATGCTGATTCATCGTGGCATTTCAATGATTGACCGCAACCTTCTCGAATTCCGTAGGAGTGGTGACGAATTCAAATGTCACGCTCATTAATGATGTTAGTGGCGTTCTTGGCCTGGGGTTCCCTCGACTATCGGAAATTTACGCAGCTACCCCCAATGGTGCGTGTTTCATGCGAGGTCGATGCTTTCAAATTCATCGGTTGCTGTCGTTTGTAGCCCCGCCATTTGTCGCAAGTTTGTCTCAACAAGGCATCCTCGACTACCCCATCTTTGGACTGCATTTGACGCGAAACTCAACTGGCTCGCTTGCGTTAGGTGAGGAAAGGTCCTGTCACACTGACCAGCGGGCTTCATAGATCCACTGACAACTTACAGGTGCTATCGATGCCTCGGTTGTACAAGATGAAAGCAAGATTGTGTGGAATGAGGTAGTTCCGTTTTCTCCGGTAGGAACACAAACGAGTACCTCCGGATATATGTATTGGGTCATTCATATGACGAGCTTCGCAGTATGTACGATGCGAAATGGCAGTTGGCCTTTGCTCACTTTCTGGTAGGTGAATGGGAGTGCGCTAACCCCGATACCCACATATCCTGGACCGACTGGAAATTCCTCAATTGCACTTTTGGATGTGTGAGTGTTATCGGATCTGACCATGAATGTGGCATGCTGAAGGTGAGTCTACGTAGAGGAACCCCTGGATTGTACGGACCATACCAAGATGTGGGTGATCTTGACTGAGTATGTATACCACCGAACTTACCTCTGCTTCGTAGGTGACGAGACTGTATGCACTCTTCCCTGACAGTCGGCTTGTAGATGAGAGTGGGTAGTGATTGCCCGACATTCAAACGATCGACTTAATGATCCTCAGGTGGACAATGGGCGATTCCTTGCAGCTCGTCGGCAATCATGACATTTAGTTTTGGGTATGCAACAGCCGCCTTCATAGGTTTTCGCTAACGAATGTAGCAGAGATGAGACTGCGTTTGTTCTTCAGCCTACCGACTATATGATCGGTCCAACGACAGGCGATCCGTCGTTATGTTTGTGTTGGCCAAAAGCTTCGCCGCCCAGCACAGATGGTATCGATTGGCAGCTTGGTAAGACTGACCACTACTCCCTGTAAACCGCTGTTGTAACAACTTCTTTAGGAACACCGTTTTTGCGCACTGTATACTCTGTCTGGAGGTTAGCAGCACGAACCTTGTTGATGTTCACACTCTCACCCGAACTCTCACCCGAACAGCTACGGCATTGATTACATACAACCACCGATGATTGGCTTGTATGCCCTCAGAAACTCTTCGACACCTGTCGAGTCACCTGCTCTCGTCGGTTCATTTTTCTCCTCTGTGTCTGCCACTGTGGCGACCACGCTACCCAATTATCTCTTAGCAACTCCAACATATACGACACCGCCCTACGCCTTCAACACTTCTGTCCCTGCAACTTTGGGCGAAATTATAGGTTCGGAACTTGCAACCAGCACGTACTTCCCAATACTCGCTTCACATGCGATGGCCTCAACCGCGCTTCCGATGGTTTCGGATCAATATACCCTAATTGCGACTAACGCACAAGGAGAAGTTATAACGTCTACATATCACCTCACGGAACCCTCTGTAGTTCTCGGAGTACCTCCAGGGTGGAGTGATGCTCGGACGCTACGAGCGCCAGTCGCTGCGCTTGGCTTCTCACTCCTTGCGGCTGTCTGCGCAGGTATACGGATATTCTAGCAAACATTTACTCGCGTTCTTGTCCGCGGTAGCTATTACTTTACTCTCTTTGCATGGACTCTCCAAGCTGGATTTTGTAGTGCTTTCGAACGATAATTGTATTACCTGGACAATCTATTCGCGGGGAGCTTGTGTCACTTTCAGAGCCTGTATCTGTGAGTGTTGCGCTCTAATTGCAAGTAGTCTTTGAGGACACGTATTGCACGTTCCAGCAACGTTCCAGATGTACGTAATATTATAGGTGCGCTCATACAAAGCAGATCGAATGGAAGAGTGCTGTCCGCGCAGCACCACAGTGTGGAAGATTCACTGCTGCGATCAAATATTCAATTTCGACTAGCCAATTATCCCGGCCCATCTGTGTTTGCGTCTGTTTCGCCACTAACACCGATCTTAAAACAGGTGTCCGACTGTCCGATGAGTCCCCTCTCCTGACTCCTGAGGCTGAACAACAAGCTCGATCAACCCACTCTGATATGATCTTTGTATTAATTTTGCCGGACGTATTTGGGGACAATACAAGCGTGACTGTACATCTACCCCCATCAGGTCCTCTTCTTTTTTTCATGATAATTCCTCTCACATACTTCTGTTCTTTGTCTGTAGTAATGATGTTAAGGGCCTGGCTTGACCGGGCCTGGCTTTCTAAAATCTAGGCCCAGGGTTACTGGATAAATCAAGATGTGTGCAAAGGGTACTTGAAGTACCTGTATTTGGCTGACTTCTCGTCTCGGCGCCCCGCTCATGACCGTTAGACCAATTAGTTGGGTTTAAAATCTGTTCATACAAGACCAATTGGTTCGAGGTCGCTGTCTTCGCGCCTTCGCCAGCATGACCCTGTCACCACCTCCTTTTTGCCACTCCAGTGCCCGTCGTGCCATTCCTTCTCTCCATAGTCCCTCCAGGTATGTCGTCCAGTTTCGGTATCGAGACTCTTTCCATCTCATTGTCTCATTTAGTGGCCTTGTAATTTTTGCTATCCGTTCCCGCCCATTTAGTTTCCACTCTGCTAGCGTTGCGTTCCTGGCGGCTCACAATGTATTTTTAATATGTGCTCGAAGCCGTCACGAATCTCATCCTGGGTCATATCCGCGTGACCCGTATTTGGCTGGCCCGCTCATGACCGTTAGACCAATTAGGCATTCATTCATTCACTTTTCTTTCTACTTGTAACTACGAGTATGGCGTAGTAATAATGCCAGAAAGTTGCTGCTAAGTGTGAATAAGCACAGCTTGGTCCATGCTTTTGGTGAGCTTATTGTAAACTAGATCAGTTGGGAAAAGTACATGCTAAGGCTATGATGTCATTGGTCTTAGTAGAGCGATAGGGGTAAAAAGGTACCCGTGCATATATATGCGGTCATGGCCACTGCAGATCTCTCCTTTCTACCGTCATCAACCATCGTGTTCACTGCACAATGCCCGCTCAGCGTATCGCTCAACCAAACCCGCCCCCTGACCCGTCCCATCTCCCCGAGTCCGTGCTGGATTATCGCGGACAAGCTAGCACTGGCTCGGTCATCACTCCCGCAGAAATAACCTCCCTCCGCAAGTTCACGCGAGCTGCGAATTACATCGCTGCCGGTAATTAGCCAATAACTCGAAGGTTCTCTCCTTCCCGTGCTCAGGCGCGTCCTTAGCTATGATCTTCTTGAGGGACAATGTCCTCCTCGAGCGGAAGCTCACCTCGGACGACATCAAGCATCGCTTGCTTGGGCACTGGGGAACCTGTCCCGGCCTCGTCCTCGTGTATGCGCATCTGAATCGCATCATCAAAAAGACCGATCTTGATGTCCTACTCGTCGTAGGGCCCGGTTAGCTTTGTTCTCGGACCATATTTTGTATATATTGATTTCTCTCCCCGCTTATCCAGGCCATGGCGCACCTGCCATTCTTTCTTGTTTGTGGCTGGAGGAATCACTCGCATGTTTCTGGCCGCGTTACTCCCGAGATAGAGCTGGGTTGACGAGGCTCATCACGAAATTCAGTACTCCCGGAGGATTCCCGAGGCGAGCTCTACATAATTCCCATCCATTCAAAGCTGATTGCTTCTTAGTCACATCAACGCCGAGACACCTGGCTGTATCCACGAAGGCGGAGAATTGGGATATGCTCTAAGCGTGTCATTTGGGGCCGTCATGGACAATCCGAACCTCGTCGTCACCTGCATTGTCGGTGACGGAGAAGCCGAGACCGGCCCCACAGCAACCGCATGGCATGGGTTCAAATATATCGATCCTGCAGAGTCGGGCGCTGTACTGCCTATTCTACACCTTAATGGATTTAAGATTTCAGAGCGCACCATCTTCGGATGCATGGACGACAAAGAGTTGATTGCACTGTTCAGGTTAGCATGGCATCGTCCTAATCATGTCCATTTACGAATGCGTCTCCAGTGGCTATGGTTACCAGGCTTGTATCGTTGACGACCTGTTGAATATCGATAGAGATCTCGCCGGGGCTATGGAATGGGCCCTCGGCGAGATTTCCCGTATTCAGCATGCCGCACGCTCGGGGAAACCTATTGTTAAGCCTCGTTGGCCAGTCCTGATTTTACGAACCCCGAAAGGCTGGTCGGGTCCAAAAGAGCTACATGGGGAGTTTATAGAGGGTTCATTCCGTTCACACCAAGTACCACTTCCCGAGGCCAAGACGTCGGAGGAAGAGCTCAAATTGTTGCAAGATTGGTTGGCCAGCTATCGCTCCGAGGAGCTCTTCACTATTCACAGCTCAACAGGCGAGATCGATGGTGCACCCACGAAGGACGTTACGGATATCATTCCCGATGTCAAGGAGAAGAGGCTTGGCTTTAGGAAGGAGGCGTATGCAGCCTTCCAGCCACTGGCCGTTCCTAATTGGATGCCATTCGGGGTCCAAAGTGGTCGTGAAGTAAGCTGTATGAAAATAGTTGGAAACTTTCTACGTGAGGTCATCAAAAAGTGAGTCCCTCATGCTTCCATGTCTTGCTGAAGCTTAGACCCGCTGGCATCTGCTAGTAATCCAACAACCTTTAGGATTTTCTCCCCTGACGAACTGGTTTCGAATAAGCTAGATGCTGTATTCGACGTCACCGGGCGAAACTTTCAATGGGATGTCGCTTGCCGTGCTCAGGGAGGCCGCGTCATCGAAATCCTCTCCGAACACACTTGTCAAGGTATGCTCCAGGGATATACGCTTACGGGAAGGACGGCCCTTTTCCCGACGTACGAAGCCTTCTTAGGCATCATCCACACCATGATGGTGCAATATGGCAAGTTCGCGAAGATGGTTCGTACTGTCGATTCGTCTTCTGCGATGCGTTAACAATTTCCATTGCGTAGGCTTATGAGACTGATTGGCGCCATGACATTGGCTCTGTCAATTACCTGGAGACCTCCACCTGGGCTAGACAGGAGCACAATGGTTTCTCGCACCAAAACCCATCATTCATCGGTGCTGTTCTCGATCTGAAACCGAGACTGGCGCGTGTTTACCTCCCACCTGATGCAAATTGTTTCCTTTCTACTATGGCACACTGTTTGAGGGCCAAGAACTACATCAATCTGATGGTTGGTAGCAAACAGCCGACCACGGTATGGCTAAGTCCGGAGGAGGCGGATCGTGTACGTTTTTCGGTTCCCTTGAGTTGTCATTTATTAATCTCCATGAAGCATTGCGTGGCTGGTGCCTCTGTTTGGAAATTTGCGAGCATCGACCAGGGAGTGAATCCAGATGTGTATGTAAATTATTTGCGTTTGTGCTCTGCTTCTAACAAATAGGTCAGCGTCCTCGTCGGAATCGGTACAGAGGTTACTTTCGAGGTGATTGCGGCAGCTGCCCTCCTTCGCAAGTTAATCCCTGCCCTCCGTGTACGCGTCGTGAATGTGACGGATCTGATGATTCTCGGTCCGTCCGGGATTCACCCTCACGCCCTCAATAATGAAGACTTCAACTCGCTTTTCACACCGGATAGACCCGTCATCATCAATTACCACAGCTATCCAATCGAGATGAAGGGTCTGTTGTCGGGTCGGCCAAATCTCGATAGGATATCAATTGGGGGGTCAGTTATTACACTTTCCTGACCGGGTGTCATCAGTAATGGCGACGAACAGGTATCAAGAAGAAGGGACCACGACATCTCCTTTTGACGTTCGTTTTTATCAGTTTTGCTTTATCGGTCCATACTCACAAGATATGTTCAGATGATGCTGTGCAACCTCGTTTCGAGATATCACGTGGCTGCAGCAGCTGTTCGTGCTGCAGCATTGCACAACGCAAAGGTCGCGACCGAGGCTCATGAGATGGCGAGTTATATCATGCACCTCGCAGCAAAGGACAGAGAGTATATTTACCATGAAGGGCGAGGTAAGCCCGCGTCAAGTTCATATTGCCCGATCGTGGATTAACTGCTCATTAGACCCTGATGGTACTTTTGATACTCCTGTCTTCGAAAATGTGTAGTTGTGACAGATTCAATCGAGTGTCTGGCGTTGGTGTTGTAAGAATAGATTCCGTAGTATGTAGTAGGTGTACAATTTGAGTATAAATCCAATCCGCTGCCAGTGTAAAAAGCGACAGGCCTGGGACTCGAACCCAGAATCTCTAGCGCCGGAAACTAGCGCGTTACCATTACGCCAACCCGCCCTCGACAATAAGCTGAACGTCTATTCACCAGGAGGTGGCAGCATAACATTAAGCTGGAAATGGGTTGCCAACGAGTTCACTTTAAATTTCTCTGCATAGCATCGGAGAGGGTACTGGTAGTGAAAGCAGTCACGGTCCAACTGTCCTACACGATATCATCATGTCAGGACTCTCTATGTACGTTTTCTCATGACGATTTCGGATCGCAATCCCTTCTCGGCGCCCTCATGATCAAAGGTTCTGTTTATCCGATCTGGCGGTGTTCAGTCTACGTCAATTTTGGTCGACACGTCCTCCACCTCTCGCAGTGAGCGACGTCCACTCAAAGACGTTCATCGTGACTGGGTCAAATGTCGGGCTGAGCTTCAGTGCAACTCGCCAAGATGGGGCCCAAGTTGCTTGTCGCAACAAGCAGAGACTTGGTCAAGTGTGCATGTGAACAGACACACGGGGATGTAGCGCATCACGATTTTCGCAGGACTGAAGTACTGGAATGACGTGCCACCAAGCTATTCTTGAGCGGGTAGCGGCGTGGCTAGCCCAGCATGAGAGATGGCTGCCTCTCCCACTCCACTTGGGGTTCTTTTGAAAACGTACGCTCGTTTGAAAGGGGGCCCCATGGTGTGTTGGACGCCCCGCAGGCGTATTTTTGGCCACCGTTACACGCAGATGCCAGACGGTTGGCAAGTCATGTATCTGCAATCTCTTCCTCTTATCCTGTCCGAATGATCTTCCCCCCTTCCTTTTTTCATTGCATTTGGTTGCAAGTCAACTCTTTGTCCACTCTTTCTCCTTACCATCCTTGGTGAACGCTCCCAGTAACTGCAGAATTCCATGCCGCGCTTGGTTGTCGTGTCGAACCTTGGGCATCATCTCCGGGTCCTTGCAGCTTGAAAAAAATTCCGCGACTTTTGGACCAAACATCCTCGATACGCATCCGTGATCTGAAATGTGGTTCCATTTTCGTACGCATGTTTAGGTTGTGGACTCCCGGTCCGGGTGTGCTCCACTATAAATACAATTGGTACGAAAACGTGAGCATCACGTCATTGGGACGCACTGTCATGGCTCACTTATTGGTCGTGTTTCTCCAGGTGTTGGAGACTATATTTTCGTGCGAGAAGCTCGTAGCGCGTTTGCCTGAGTCTACGCCCATGGTTGCCTGCACGGTGAACCCGGGTTACTCGTCGCTCGAGCCTTTTTTCATGCCATGAAGAACAAACGGTACCCGGTTTCTTGTGCGTTCGACACAGAGGAGGGGAGCAAGATGCTCGTCCACGCTGCCGTTGTCGGTTGAAGAACACTCGGTGCATGGTCGGTATAGTCACCAGGTCAGTGATGTCGTGTTTATTCCTCAAGGCGAGGCCTTTTCTGCCAAGGTCTGGGTGAGGCGTGCAACTACGTCATGTTTCTGGATTTCTTATGCCTTCCTAAATTGACAGGATGCCAAGACGATCTCGCGTCGACGGTCGTATCTCGGAGATTGTTGCAGCAAAGTATCCGCGGGCAGATACGTGATGATTTATTTTGTTCTTCTTTTCTTTGCATTATATAGCTATTCCTGGTAACATCTTTCTCTGCATTGTGTAGGTTCAACGCTCAACGCTGGCATGTGTTAGTTCATATCTCGTAGGAGTCACACTGACGGGTCGAAATTAGTAATTGGATCATTCCAACGCCCTACGTATCGCGTGCTTGAAATAAAAAACTAGATGAGCTGAACGAGACCGGCGACGGAGGGGCAAAATGGTATTATGGTACATTGAAGGCGACCGAGCAAGTTATGGTCATGTATGTACAAACTTTGAGGTAAGATACGCTTACTGTCAAGGCTACGGTTTCATCTACTTCTTTGGTCGCCTCTTCACCTCCTCTTCCTTGCACGCATGCAACATGATTTTGTTTGGATGACCCGGGGTCATGCCACTGTGTCCCTTTGACCAATCGTAGGAGATAGCATATGCAAAGATCGTGCCGTTGCGGTTAAACGTCGTAGCGCTGATCGGGCCTGGCGTAGGTTCAAACGCTGCGTAACAAGGGTAAGAACAAGCCCCAAAACGTCCAGTACACAAAAACGTACTCTTTAGCCGCGTGCGCGCGTCCTTGTCCCAGAAATGAATGGTTCCATCGGAGCCTATTCATACAAACATGAGTGAAAACACGTTGCAGGGTGGTGAATGGAGCGCACCGCAGGTAGAGAAAGTTCCATGGACGGGGTGGAACGAGATGTCGTTCACAGCATACACCAACGATTGATCCTTCGCGTTTGGGGTCTGGTCTCTGCGGTGACATTTGAAAGAAAAGTTATTCCTACGACACGACAAACGTCAAAAGGCTTGTCGTTCCTGGTTCACAAAAAAGTCCTACGTGCTATCCTTGTCCTCGACATATCTGTATAAACGACAAGGTCAACGACGTGAAAAAAAAGTCCTCTGACAAGGGACGTACTGTATTGCCACGCGACCTTCAATGCTGCCGACCGCAAACCCACTGCAGGCTGAGTTGGTGAAGCAGGATACTACACGCGTCTGCCACTTCAGGGGAGATATTATGGTCTATATACGCCGACATGAACACGTGTAGTTGAGCATATGAGATCGTGAACGGACCTTGTACGGTGTGGATGGATTCGTCAAATTGAATATTTGAATATGACGCTCCGCAGTGCCAACTACCAGGAGAGGATATTGCGCATCCATGGTGTAGCAACGTTCCGGTAACTGCACTGTGGCAACAGGACTTGCCGAACGGAGGTCCCAGTACTAGCGAACGGTGAAGAGATCAGCGCCGAGTTCGCGATCGATGGTGGGTGTGCGCAGACCTTGACTGTCTTGTCCCAACTGCCAGTGGCTAGAATGCCGCCTTGTGGTGTTTCTATCCACTTGACGACTTTTATTGGCGCATCATGCTGCGCGACTTGAGTTGTTTGACCGTTTGTGATGTCGAACATGCGCGCGGCGTTGTCTGCGCCGCCCGAGATTACTTTGTTGCCATCCTTGGGGTCCGAGTGAGATGACTATAACATGTTGGGCATGATATGACGGACCTTGTTCCAACAAACGCTGAGTACGGGCCCCTGGTGGGCATACATGGCCTTGCCCTGTGTCTGACCACCTGCGCCGACCTCGTACAAACGAACCTGGATCGCGCGTCAATGACCGGCAAGATATGAACGCAATGGGAGTTACATTGTTATCCCAGCTGGCTACGGCGAGATAGTCGGCGGCAGAGGAAAAGGCGAGGGAGGATATGGAATCTGAGGGAGGCTCTGGGATCTCGATGTCCTTGTCGGGTGTCGCAGCGGGTGTCGTCGATGTGGCCGGCGTGCCAAAGAACGACATAGTAGTAGGAGGAAGACAACACTAAACACCTTCTCACGCCACTCAAGTGCGTACGACGAAGAATGCGTGCGCACGACCGACTATCCAACACAGGGCGACGTCCTCGACAGCTCAGAGCTCTTCACCCGCTACGGCCAGGTACATGGCAGCTGGAAAGAGGGCGATGCCATCATGGGCGGCATGGGGAGGCAGTTCGACAGTCCATCTTCATCTCCACCATCTCCAGGACCACCAACGCGAATAAGCCCAGGTAGATACGCCGAGTTCACGCTTGTACCGCATGCTTCGGTATCGCCTCCAGGCTCCCATCAGCCCACCCCCAGGCACGACCTGGGTGCACAGAGACTTTGTAGCTAGTACCTGTCGTGCACACCCTCGCGCACCGGATACACCCAGCGTGGGGCGCCCTCGATGCCCTCGCACTCAACGAGGCACACACGCTTCTCATCCGAGGAGGCACCACCAGCGTTGGTCTCGCTGCTGCCTCCCTCGCCTTGTTCAACTGTCGCCGCGTCATCTCGACCACACGCACACAGTCCAAGGTCCCCGTCGTGCGTGACACTGGTGCGGACGACGTCATCCTCGACACGGGGTACAGAGGTCAGGAACCTGACGGCTGAAAAGGGCGCCCACAAGTGCATCGAGCTCGTCGGAGCTCCAACGTTGACCGATTCATGTGCCGCATTGAGTCCGAATGGCGTTGACAGCATGATTGAATGCGTTTCAGGGGAATAGGTCTGGCCGCGTTGGCTCCCCGCAAAGTACGTATCGACAATCATCCTCTTGCCATGTCAGTTCATGACGTTATCCACAGCACCTCCATCTCGACAGCCCCGCTGATGGTGTCGCCAAGAGACTCAGTGGGTATCGACAAGGTCTTCGAGATGCAAGATACAGGTGATGACATGGTTACAAAGTCGTCTGTATCGTCGACGAGGACTGAGAATCCACTGCGAGTGCGCATGCATTTAATCCAACATTAGCAGGTTCAGGGTAGATGTACTTGAGAACAGTCTATGTATGAGCAAAGTAAATACGATGACACGGAACTCATAAATTCATAACGCCTTTTCCTTTGCAACTTCGAGCAACGGGTCAAGGTGTGACTGCGGCTGGCGATAGGAACCACCGGCACGATCCGCCCACGTGAAGTACTGTTGATAGGAGATTAGCGGCCAAGGGATGGGACCATGACGAGAGAGTGTGGGTACCTGACCGTAGTTAACGGTGAAATAGAGATGGTGCAATGTGTGGTGTGCGGGACCGTTTATGACGTGTTCAAGCGGATGGCCGGTAATCATGTCAGAATCATGAATCTATGCGAGTTTCATGATCAAGATACCGTCAGAAACGTGAGAAAGAGGTGCATCTTACGAATATACTCCAGAAGTTGACGAACACGAAAAGACCCAGGTACACCCATTGGTGGAGGGGGAACAGGAATATGAAGAGATGGTACGGCACGGATTGGAGATATCCGTCGACAGGGTGGAACGCATGGGATGCAAAAGGGGTTGGTACTGGGAAAAGTAATTCAACCGACGAGAAAAAAACGGAGCCAAGACCACATACTTATCCATTTGTGGTGGGGCTTATGGATAGTTTTGTAAAACATGGGATGATGCAGGGTACGATGTATCCAGTATACGAGATAGTCGGTAAAGACCAAGAAGCTGAAGGAGTGTTAGCGTGGACAAGGATGTGTGAACAGACATACAAGGGGATTGAGAAGGCCAAGTAAAGCCATCCATATTCGGACACGTCGCTGTACAAGCGGGAATAGCCCATGACCTCTGCTTGAAACCACGGGAGCGTCAAGAAAGTCATTCCGGGAAACGCCTTTAAGCTGTTTTGAATCTCGGAATTGACCTGGTTTTTGACGAAACGTGGGTGACGCATCATGTCGTGGTTGAATATGAATTGGTAGGAGAGACCGGCGAAGATAAAGTAGAGGAGGTGTATGCCAATCAGGGTGATGGCAGTCAACGACAACAGCTGTCGAGGGACGTAATCTCGGGACCATGCAGACTGGACAGAGGATGCATTGGTGGGGAGGATATGAGCCCAGACGGTGTCGAAGAGATGCTCGTCGACGACGTGCAGAACGAGGTCCATG
>JBBPQT010000375.1:0-16748 GCA_038092715.1 Boletus smithii | reverse complement strand
CACCAACTCTGTCATGCTTTTCTCTGTCTTCCTTTGAGACGTCACATTTATTCCGAATGCAGCGAGGTGTGTCGTCAACTCGGGATCCAGACGTGCATCGTTACATGCATAACAGTAGATATCTGCAAGCATACTTAGCTGGTTTATCTCGAGAAACGTTCGTGTACACACCTGCTCCACCTTCGGGTGTGATCGTCCCGAGCTTTACGCAAACCGGATGCTGAGTCACATTAAAGTGCGCCAACGCGTGACCATTTCCGCCAGTGGCACCGTACTGCGAACGTCCACAACTAAGTGCACCACAAGACAGGCAAAGCCACAGATTAGACGTCAACTCGCAAGAAGCGCAATGCGCCAGCCCTACGTTCGCGTTCAGAGCGACGCGCGATGCGTTCGAGATCGACTACCCACCTTCAGCGGGAATGGGCCCGCTGGCGAGCTGTTCGAGCAATAGCGTATGTTCGCAAGCGACGATCTCCTCTTCCCAAGCCTTGACTTCTGACTGGCGGGCGGACGAGAGCGACTGCATGATCCCGTCCGTCAAACGCCTTGTCTGACACCAAAAAGGGACGCGTGAACACAAGGCCCAGCCGCCCGAGGCACGAAAAATACATACCGTGTTCTCGTCTGCCACGATCTCCTTTCCATTCACCGGATTGCATTTCCAGCACCTGAGCGTCGTGCAATGGTCGTACTTGTCTTCTTCGCGTTCCTGGACGATGGCAAGTTTACTCATCTTGGCGGGTGGCTCGTCGTCTCCCTGATCATAGTCAGTTAGTGTCGCGCAAGTATGAGAGAGCGATACGCACGCGACTGTTGGGTTTCGGTTTTGGTCTCCGTTTAACGTTGAGGGTGAAGGCATGGCCCGATCGTGCGACGTGGGTGCGCGCGTGATGGCGATCCTGACCCAGGCACGCGCCGTTGAAGCAGACGAGACAGACATCGACACCGTCGTCTCCGTCCTTGTCATGTCAGCACGACGGTGCTTCCGCGCGATGGCGGGATCGTGCATACCTGATTGTCAAAGCATTGTGTACACACTTCACGATGAACTGACTGGCTGAGTTTTGGCTGCTGAAGCTTCGATAGATCGGACTGATGAGGACAACTTGCCATCGTTAGGGAAGAGAGCGGGAGAGACAAGAAGCAACTTTATTATCAAGAGGGGGATCATCACGTGGTCATTCA
Source organism: Boletus smithii (assembly GCA_038092715.1). Taxonomy (NCBI): domain Eukaryota; kingdom Fungi; phylum Basidiomycota; class Agaricomycetes; order Boletales; family Boletaceae; genus Boletus; species Boletus smithii. Next base: position 15,560 of record JBBPQT010000375.1, on the reverse strand, counting down.
CGTGATCGTCGCGACGCTTGTTCTATGTACATATCTAACAAAATCCGAGTCTACTTAAGATCAGAGCACATCCATCTTGAAGAAGCGCTCGCGGGGGAGAAACGTTAAAACCGAACGCTTGTATGGAAAGTCGAAAAGCTGCTATAAGTTGAGTCCCCTTACTCCCGCACCATGTCGATGTTTCTCACCGTTTCTATATGCATCATGGAGTCTAATGAGACCCGCACAATGGCTCCGTTCTCAGCTTTCGGCTCCCCGATCGCATGTTCTGTCCTCGGATCCGCCAGAAATATGTAATGATGGATCGAGCGGAGCCAGGCTTGTGCTACCAAGAGGCGTCAGGAACCCGTTTCCAGAGGCAAGTCCGACACCCACCTCTTTCCCAGCCTCTGAACCGCTCTTCTCCAACAAGCACATGTATGCCTCTGTCCCACTCCTTTGCACCCCCCGGAATATAGGTTGCAACGTGGTTCTCCTACGAGGATATATAAATGCGCGCACCTACACTAGACTGAGTAGTGCCTCACCTTGATATAGACGATTTCTAGATATCCCATGAGTTCTCCATCCCAACTCATCATCATTGGTAGCACTCCAGGATTATTCAAAATACTGTGCACATATTGTCTATGCTGTTCGAGAGACCCCCGTTCGTTCCATCCATTGTTCACGCGGTCGTCATTGTGCCATTTATGGAACGCGTCCAGGTGAGGGGTGACTTGACCCTCTTCACCAACATCAAAGTAGGTGAATTCGAGCGTCTCCCCCACCGTGGGACAGTAGCGACGGTAGAGCATTTCCCCCGGCAGAGGCTTGGGTGGTCGCAAAGGATGCGCGGTGATAACGAGTGGAGTGCGACTGAACGACTGAACCAATGGGAATGGTGAAGCGGCATGTCGAGTCAAAGAAGACCACGGGGGAAGCCAACCGCGTGCATGGTACCCATGTATCCCAGCACCTTGCCAAAACGCTGCCCTCGAGAGGAACAAGTCATCCGCCTCTGCCTGCTTGCTCAGCGCAGTCCTACCGAGCCCCGAATGGAGGATGTACGCGCAAAGGTCTGTGCGATTATCGATTTCGGGAGAGAGCACGATTGGGATCGTCTCTCGTTCGTGGTGGCGAACGAACAGTGCGTAGATGATTATCCACGCATCCTGTACCGTGATTCGGCGAGTGCTCGGAGCGTGGATTTCCAGCAAGGGGTAGCGGGGCACATGTGTCGCTGTGTGTTCGTGCGGTGTACCAACTGCAGACAAAAGCAAGGCTACCGTGCGATCCAGAGATTGATAGGTGCACAGTGGGACATTATCCACCAAAATCTGTGCCCTTCGGGTGTCTGGCTGAAGCTGAACGATGTTCACCCTGGCCTGGTCAGGGAGAAGAAAGGCATCGATGAGACCGCGCGTGTTGTCGTGAGTGTGAGCTGAGAGCGCGTTCTGCACGGCCTGCAAACGTTCTCCAGCCTCGCGAGACATGATGGTAATGGTCCTGTTCCAACTTCTAACCCATCTAATCTGATAACATACCCACCCGCTTACCTCAGCCACACAGGAAACCAGCCCGTCATCACAGAAAATCTCCAGCTCGTCCAGAACGTCGCCAACATGCCACAAAACGGCCCAGTTCCAAACGGAAACGCTCAGACACCCGTCGAGGTCTCTACACCCTCCATCGTAGGCATAAATTTTGGCAACTCGTATGCATCTATCGCCGTATTCACAAAGGTCCGTTCGATTCCCTTTCCGTCGCTCGTGTTCAACGGTCACCAACGCCTTCTCGCGAGCTAGGAAGGTGTCGCAGAATGCATCGCCAACGAAGACGGTGAACGCCAGATCGCGTGTGCACTGGCTTTCCACGGCGAAGAGATGGTGCGCAAAAGCGACGTCTAATCTCTCATTTCAACCTGACGATCGTGCACGATCACAGTACATCGGGAACCAAGCCAAGCAACAGCTCGTAAAAAACTCTCAAAACACCATCACGGGTTTTCGCAACCTTCTCGGAAAGAAGTACGTCTCGCTCGTCTGTTTCTTGACACAGATTTTAATAAAAATCGACAGGTTTTCAGAGATTCCTCAGAACCAACTGTCCGTGTCCACCCCTGTCATTCAACATCCTTCCTTACTCGATACACCCGCCTACAAAGTCAAAGTCCTCCAACCCGCCCCGTCGCCTTTGCCTGCCACTGCGACCAACACACCAGCAGCATCGCAAGTAGCCACCCCCCGTTCCGAACCAGTCGAAGTAGAGCGAATCCTGACCGTTTCCGAAGTGACCACCATCTTCCTCGGCTCCCTCCGCCAATCTGCAGAGGACTTCCTCGGGAGAAAAGTCATCGGGACTGTCATCAGCGTACCCTCCTGGTTCGACGCCGCTCAAAGAGAAGCACTCTCCAAGGCTGCTGCGGACGCAGAGATTCATGTCCTCCAACTGCTCGACGACGCCGGTGCAGTCGCCGTCTGCACCTCCGATAGCGCAGACGGCGTCCCCAATGATCGAACACAACTCATCGTCGATCTCGGCGCATCCTCCCTCGAACTATCCCTTTTATCTATCCGCGAGGGCCTCGCATACGCCTTGGCCACGCTCTCGGACCCTACCATTGGTGGAGACGAGATCGACTCAAAACTGGTCCGATTCTTCGCCAAAGAGTTCACCAAGAAAACGAAAACGCCACTGACGGTCGCGCCAGCGACGGATCCCCAAGATAAACGCGCAGAGGCGAAACTCCGCCTCGCGGTGGAACACACAAAGCGTACGTTGAGTGCGAGTCCGGGTGCTGCCACTTGTTCTGTCGAGTCGCTCAAAGACGGGCTGGACTACACTGGATCCATCAATCGCCTCCGGTTCGACATGGAAGTGCGGTCCGTTTATGACAAGGTGTATGTCAAGGTCAAGGAATTGGCCGAGAGCGCCGAGATCGACCTCTACGATATCGATGAGATCGTGTATATCGGAGGGTCGGCCTCGCTTCCAGGCTTGGACGAAGCCTTATTACAGGGATTCACCGAATCTGTCATCACGCCGTTCAAGGCGGGGACTGTCGTCGGTGGGGGCGTCGGTGACCCAACCACGATCCTTGCACGAGGATGTGCCTTGCAAGCACACCTGCTTGTGTCGCTTGCCCAAGAGTCACCGGAAGAGCTGCTAGGCGCATTCAACAATGTGAGCAATGTGACCAGTGTCGCTGCCACCAGTCGGACGATTGGCTTGCTCGTGCCTCAAGAGGACGCCGCTGGATCATTGGGAGGTATCTGGATACCTCTCGTTCTTAAAGAGACACCACTCCCTTGTCGTAGAACGTTGACGTTCGAGGTAGATTCCAGCGAAGCTGATACAAAAGTTGGTTTCGAGCTGTGGGAAGTGAAGGAGGGCATTAAGATAGACCATGTGAAGCCCCCCAAGTTCGAGGACGAGGAAGAGGCACAAGAAGAGGAAGAGGAAGAACTCGAAGAAGTAAAAGAAAAGACGTTGACCAAGGAAGCTTACTTGGCTTCGTTGTCGCTGTCACCTCAGAACCCCATCAAGGGCAAAACGGCAGTGGAGGTGCAAGCAATCGTGTCCAGCACCGGTGCTCTGGAAGTTAGTTTCCGAGAGGTCATAAAAGACGGCTTCGGGGAGGCAGTCACTGCGACTATTGCAGCGCCATGATGACGATGGTATGCCACATCTTTCGTTATCGTGCGCATGCGATCATCATTTTCTCTTCAGTAATTGACTATAGATGAACAGCACTTGGGTTCATTCCCCGATATCCTCATTCCAGTCCTGCATTTTCGTAGAGTTTTTACGACTGCAGATTTCATGCAATAGAACGTTGCCATTGGCTTACCTCTGGCTTCTCCTTGATGTACCGCCCCATGAGCTCTTTACATGCCTGATCATCCAAAACGATGACCTCGACGCCGCTTCTCTTGAGCAGGTCCTCGCCACCTACCCAGTTCGTGTTCTCTCCAATCACGACGCGGGGTATCTTGTAGAGTAAGATGGCGCCGGTGCACATGATGCAGGGACTATTCAGAATCAGAGGGCAAGTACAAAGATTATTTAAAAAAAGCCTCAACGACGACAACCACGCTCTCGCACCTCAACGTCGTATACTGTATGAACAACAGTCAGCTCCAACCCCCCGAATTGCTTGAATAACGTGTGTGGGGGTGGGCGGACAAGAGAAAGATCGCTCACCATGGTCGACTTTTTGTAGATGTCCGCCTTCTGCCGGCCCGCGTCCTCGAGGGCGGCGATCTCAGCGTGCAACGTGGGTGACGACTTTTGAACGCGTTGGTTGTGAGCACACCCGAGAACGGTTGCGTTGGCCGCATCGCGCGAGGTGCCGTCGTGGAAGACGAGCGCAGCACCGATAGGGACACCGCCTTCTTGATAGCTCTTGCGTGCCTTGGCGAGCGCCGTCGCGAGTCCGAGCTTGTCGAGGTCGCTCAATGCGGGGGGCATGCTGGGATGAGACGTCGTGGGGGCGATTCGGTAGGGTGAGCTTACGAGCGCTCTCGATCGCCCTTCATGAGACGATTATTTATGTTCGTTATCGGATTTCTCATACCACGTTCCCAAGCACATTCACATAGATAGTGACCGTGGTTTTGCAACCGTGAGGGTGAAAAAGAAAATAAACTGCCCTAAGCAAGGCTCGAACTTGCGACCTCAGGATTACCCAGGAGTTTGTCCCTGGTCATACGAACGTATGAGACCTGCGCTCTAGCCAACTGAGCCATCAGGGCGACAAAGACGTAAAAATGATGGTTTATCACGATTGCTAAGCATCGTTCAGAAAGCGGAGAAGGGTATGGTTTACCACGCACGACATATTACAACCCCGTAATAATCGAATCTAGTCTACAGTAATCAACAAGCAAGTCCCAAGATCTAAAACCAAGCCTAAGGTATGTCCTCGATGAAAATTGGGTCTACATCCTTCCAGGAACCATTGCCTCCTTCCTTCCACACACACTCCCGTTCCACCCAATATTCGAGTACACCACCCACACGAGAAGGCGTCCACACACGTTCCCCCGTATCACCGTCCGTCTCCGCAGTAAACCATCTTGGTCGATGGGGTGGTAGCCTGCCATCCTCTCGCGCGCGTCGCGTCGCCCGTTGCTTCTCCTCTTGCTTTTGCTTCAGCTCATTTGCGCGTTCATACTTGCCCATCTCGAACGCGCGTTGGTCGGGCCGAAGGCGACAGTCGGTCGGGCACAGGAACCGTCTGAGCGTGTCCTCGGGGCAGTCGTTGAGCGTAATCGCAAACGGAGTGAGGTTGAAAGGCGCAGGTGGTTTTTCAGAGTTTCTCCACAATAAGATATACTCTGCCATGTAATTCGGCGACGTCGGGCCGCTGACAGTTGCATCGGGGTGCAGAAATCCGCTGCCAGTACCGTCAGCACGACATATGAGCTGACTGTTCCAGCGACCGGCAATCTCATAGGTGATCTCGCCGTCCGAATTGCTAACGGATCCCGAAATCTCAAATGCATCCTTGCCTCGCCACCCTCGAGGCTTAAATGTTAGGATGCATTGATCTCCGGTACGATGGTTCGTGACCTGGGTTCAATTAAACTTAGTGAAGCTCAGTAGAAAATGACATTGCAAACCGACAATCATGTCGCCGTAATGGTCGATGGTAGGGGATCCGAGGATGAAGCCGGAAACGTTCGTAGTGACTTTTTTCCACGAATAGTGTTCCACTACCTTTCCCTTGCCAGTAACGGTTGTCGCTTTGGGGTAATTTGGTGCCCATTCTTCAGGTAACAAAAGTTCTGCGTGCGCAACGCCAGTGGGTCGGATCTCAAAGGACTTGCCCATGAACTTGTTTTGGGCATCAACCTGCAGAGCAATCAGTCTTGTTATATTAGCCTAATGTCATAGGCCATACCTCGCCAAAATAATGCCAATTAGGAGATTCAGCCCAACAAGCAGAAATCGGTGGATGATGGCTGACTTGCTCAGACACATATCGGTATTCTTTCTCTAATCTCACATATTCAAATGTTTCACTCTTGAGGAAATATGACTGCATGTTCAGCGCGAGATTGAAATGTCTTACTCACAAGCATAGGATTAAATGGCTTCGCTATACGTCCAATAGTTGATGAATAATTCGACATCGCGAAGGCGGCAACGAATGCTATACGTCGATGAGAGTCTCTCTGTTGGGCAGCCACGTCGACTGCAAAAGAATGCATTAACGAACCGAATCAACAACCAACTAGGATACTCACGGCATTCGGAAAACTCCATATCTTCAGCCTACAAACGGAGTGAGTTCACTAAAAGGCACAAGCGCAGTCCACCTACCATTCGCTGCAGCATGCTCGTGGGTTCATTGAAAAATACAGGGAAACTGATCTTCGTCAAGTCCTTCCCGATGCTATGCTTCAATACGGACCAGAGACTGGTAGATGGCCTGTTATCTTTCCCAATGGGGAGCTCGGTCCTTAGATATTTGTATCCCAGGAAAGGCTCCAAGTTAATAGCAAGCGGCAACGAAGTCGCGGAGTGAGTAGGACCGGTCAGAAGCTTGCTGATAACGAGATTCGGGAGATTACCCGACTCGATAGCATCAAAAAACTCGTCTTCTTCGTCAGTGTCATGAAAGTCCTCAATCTCGTTCGCCGCGCCAGGAGACGGTGATGCCAATCGCGATATCCGGCGCTGGGTAGGGGTCAACAGTACAGGCGACTGAGGGGCATCGGGGGCAGGGACGGGGGTCAACGAAACGGGAGGCGTGTCTACTGCTGTGAAGTAGGCGGAGGCCTGAGCCGAAGGCACGGCGGATGAGGTACCCACTGATGAAAGGGGTCGTTGCTTTACTATCGCGGGCCCGGCGTCTTGCAATCCTACATCGAAGAATCTGCTTCCGCGTTTGCGGGAGCGAGCTCGAAGCTCCCTCTCAAGCGCTTCTCCTTCACGAACAACTGTTTGCAAGCTTTCTTCCCATATTGTTTGCCGTTCGCGCTCTCGTTGGAGTTGTGACCTCCACCATTCTTCCCTCTCTTTTGCCATCTGCAGGTGCTCGTTTATCATCGACTGGACCGTGGTGAAAGACTCCTTTAGAGCTTCTCGAAGCTCTTGCGTATGCAGCGTGACATCCGATGGTAGGGGTAATCCGGCAAGGAGCTGTGCGGTGAGGTCCATCTGTGCCGCAACCGAGTTCCCGTGCAAGTCGAAAGTGCTGCCGTGGGGAGGCTGACTCTGCGTCATTTCTGATGCTGCCGAGCTGTCGTGTCGATTCGCAACCTCTTCAGCGTCTTCCTCATCAGGAGCTTGGATGCTGTCCTTGGGGACGTCACCGACTATTGGAGCGTCCTCCTCCGCTGTGTCTACTAGAGACACCTGGTCTCCCCGAAAACTATGTGTCCCGAGTTCTCTCATTGCAGATATCCCTGACTGAAAACTCGTTCGAATCTTCGCTGGTCGCAAAGCACTTTTGTCGCTCTCTGTACTCCGCCGGGCTCCAAGGCTCCTATCCGCCTCGCGTCGGTACCATTCCATACTTTTGCTGATTGCTTGTGTCCACCGTGCAGCTTCGACGGGGTGGTTCGCCCGCATGTACCATTTTTGTGCCCCTGTCGTATTACCACGCACTGGTGAAGAGTAAACTTCAAAACGCGTTTTCTCGGTCCCCGTTCCAGTTTTAAGATTTGCCGTCTTCATCGAAATCGCACCTCTACTGGCGATCTCTTCATCTTCCTGGTGTCTGTAGTCTACGGAAAACCACATCAAAACTGTTTCATGGCGACAGAGTATTTATACGAACATGAAAGAACGCCATCTTTGAGGACGAACCACCGAGTATTGTACCCCTTGGCAACGTTAGTATATTTGTTCAGGTACCCTTTCAGAATAGGTGGCTCAGAGACCGGTATGTCGATCAATGACTGATCGTGATTCGCGACTGCGGTTCTTCAGAGCAGACTCTGAGAAGATGGAGGGAGAGACCTACATTGGCGTAAGAATACCCTCACACGATCGTCTTTGCCCAAACCATCGTAGGCCATCTTTCCTCTCCTGTCACGCACGAACACATCTGCCCCTGCACGCACAACAAGCTCGATGAACCGCAGGTCTTTCCGACGTGCTGCCTCATGTAACAGCGAGGTCCCGGTCGTGTCGTCGAGATAGGAAAGATCAATTCCCTTTGCGCGCGGTGATTCTAGCAGCGATACGAGGGCTTGACTTGGTTGGGACTTCGGAGGGGAGAGTGCGTATGAGTGCAGCAATGATCTATATGATGCGCTCAGGAAGGATCGCGAATCTGGGGGAGATGAGGGACAAGACGAAGGACCTAGAACGAGCCAGCCTACCCTGTAGGACTTGAATGGCTTCCTTCCCCTTTGCTAAATCTTTGCATGTACGTCCCTGGCTATCGCGGAGGGTATCGTTTATCCCGGGCTGATCGAGAAGAAGAGACACAATTTCGGCGCGCCCAAGCGACGCCGCAAGGTGGAGGGGAGTAGTACCACATCCTGGGGGATGTATACCATTGGGTGAAATGGCCCTGTGCGACAACAGAAGCTGCACGGTCTCCACTGCAGATGGATCCATCATCAGATCAAATGACGCTTTGGGACCTGGTGTACAGCACGCACCGTTGGCACAGCGAATGGCGAGGTGCAAGGCTGCAGCACCCGTGTTGAAGTCAGCATCGTTCGAGTTCCGTCTCTCTTTTCCGATTTCGGTCAGGAAGGGATGAATAAGAGCAGGGTCTCCTAGAAGGTATTGTGTCAGCATCCAGGTGTTTGCCATGCCATATGACCACAAACCACTTCTCAGAGCTGAAAGCAGCCTAACTTGGCGTAAAGGCTCCACTGGACCTGAAATAACTTGGTTGTGAGCCACGAAAGTCAATCTAACCCAAGACATGCAAAAATATACCTGATGTCTGCACACTGAGGACAGAAGGGCTGCCGTGCGAGAACATCGCTACGAAACTAACCTCGTCGTTTCGGTAGCTGGCGTTTCGAAATTTCTTCTGCTCAGTCGTGGGCGGACTCGACGGACAAGTTCAAATGACCTCTGCAGGTCGTTGTGCTGTTCAACGTGCGTCGCGTTGGGGAAACGCACGTATCAATGTCTGCCACGTGACCTGCACCTGGAAACATTTGCTCGGAACAACCCAAGTTCGGCAGTGACACTCACTTCTGTTCAGACTCCTGCAATCAGCTTCTGGACGCTGAATTTTCGATATCCTCCAGAGCATTTCTGGCCTTCACTCAGGGGCCCGATTATACACAGTACTACTAGCCCGCCTTTCCTGCCTTGTGGCATGCAATTGGCATGTTCGCGCTACCTCCCGGCCAATGCAGCATTCACGCTACGGAAAAACATTTTTTCTCATGTACGTGAGATAAGTGTTGGATTATCATCCTTATCGTCTTGCCCGCCGAACTTTGCGTCACGAGGGCTGATAGGACTCAGTTATTTAAAGAGATGGGCTCCTGTTTTGCCCACTAACCTACCGCTACAGCATGAGCCTAGTGGACGACGCTGCAGAAAAGAAATCAAGATTCAACGTAGAGGTCGAATCTGCAGAAATGGGCGGCGGCCCGCCTGCGCCTCTCACCCCGCTGAGCCGCAAGCTGGAGAATCGGCATGTCGCCATGATAAGGTATGTCGCAAGTGTGGATTCTCGTATTTGCACACACTAATGTCCCTAGCCTTGGCGGTGTCATTGGCACCGGATTGTTTCTTGGAACTGCCTCCGCCTTGATGAATGGCGGTCCCGTCGGGATGCTGCTAGGGTACATCTTTGTTGGAACAATCTGCTACTCTGTCATGGTGAGCTTGCGCCACGGCAGCCGCGCGGGGAGCTTACATTTTGACAGATTACAGTTGGTGAGATGATTGCATATCTCCCCGTGGCCGGTGGTCACATCAAGTTGGCCGAACGCTTTGTCGATCCCGCTTTCGCCTTTGCGTTGGGCTGGAATTTGTGGTACAACTGGACGGTATCGATCAGTTTCATCTACACATTGTTGATCGCGTTTTCATCGCCTAATGTATAGCTGACTTTACCTGGTATGTATTCACCCTATTAATATTCATTTGTTTTGATGACTCTCCAGCTGAATTATCCGCCGCCGCAACTATTATTAACTTTTGGGACAAAAAGGTGAATAACGCCGTCTGGATCACGATGTGCCTGGTTGTTGTTGTGAGCATCAACGTTTTCGGGGTTGGTGGGTGCCTCTGCGAGATAAATATGCCGTTATGCTGAAGTCATTCAGGGGCGTACGGAGAAGCAGAGTTCTGGTTCTGGTCAGTGCATCCAATCCCTCACAAGATGGGGTATCTTCTGATTGTTCCCCTTAGCTCCATTAAAGTAATCACAATCACCGGGATGATCATCCTGGGCATTATCCTTGATTTAGGTGGAGGACCGAACCATGATCGGATCGGTTTTCGATACTGGAATAATCCGGGACCTTTCGTCAACTTTGATGACATACAAGGTGTAAAAGGGCATTTCCTTGGATGGTCCCGTGTCGTCACCCAAGCAGCATTTTCGTACGTTGGCGCAGAGGTAGTCGCCGTATGTCTCATCATTCCTTCCATGATCTATTTTTGATTGTGCCTGTGACGTGGATGATAGATGACAGCTGCAGAAGCCAAGAATCCCCGTCGTAATGTCCCAAAAGCAGTCCGAAGGATATACTTCCGCTTGCTCGTATTCTATATCGGCGGCGTGTTCGTTATTGGACTGCTCGTGCCGTCGAATGATCCTCTGCTCAACGTTAATTCCGGGAATGCGTCCGCTGCCCCATTCGTTATCGCTATCAATCGAGCTGGTATCAAAGGTCTACCATCAGTGAGTTGCAACTTTTAATTTCCCTGGGAAATTTGGCTGGAAAATCTGCTAAGGTCGTCAATGCCGCTGTGTTGTCTTCAGCTTGGTCTGCAGCTTCCGGTGATCTCTATATTGCATCCCGGGGACTATGTAATCGCCAAATTTTGTGCATTTCGCCAATGTGCTGACCTCCGATTACTCAGACGGTCTTGCAGCTTCTCGCGGTGCTCCTAAGATCTTCTTGCGGACATCCCGATCTGGGTTGCCTTATGTCTCTGTCGCCTTTTGTGCTTGTTTTTCACTTTTTGCATACATGGCTGTAGGCAGCAGCTCCGGCATGGTTTTCACTTGGTTCTCTAGCATGACTGCCACCTGCGGGTTGATCACATGGTTCGGGATCGGTGTCACTTACCTCCGATTTTACAGTGGTTTGCGTGCCCAAAACTTTGATAGGAAGAAGCTCCCGTATACGTCGAGGCTTCAACCGTACGCAGCTTGGTGGGCCGTGTGCGCATCTGCTGTCACTATGTTTGTGCGTTTCCTCCACCCCGTTCTCCTGACGTGTATCATTAACCATCATTTCTGGTTCTTGTCCGCGTTACCAATTCATTGCAATAGTTTAGCGCCTGGGAGGTTTTTTTAAGGGGTGAATGGTCCACGGCAACCTTCGTGACCAATTACCTGCCTATCATGCTCTTTCCGGTCCTCTATGTATCTGCAAAAGTGATCACTGGAGTGCCCCTTGTCAAAACTAGCGAGATGGACTTCAAATCAGGCGTGTCCGAGATTGACGCCATTACGTCCGTCTCACTTTACTTGAACAAGCTTTGCCCCTTTAACGAGATTCTTAGACATGACGACCCGCCACCGAAGAACTGGATCGAGGCTGTTTGGATGTGGTTGGTAAGTACAGCCTTGACACTTTATCTGATCTGCCACTCAACCATTTGTAGATGTAAGGCGCTACTTTTATTCGCAACAAACTATACGTGGTACATGTCTTGTCGTAGCTGCATATGGTGACCAGAAATACATGAGCTATACATGTGGCTGATCTCATCCGAGAGTCCACGTGTCCATGATGTGAACCATCTCGGCCACACGCCCGAAATGCGCCAGGGAAAAATAAAATGGAGCCCATGTCCGACGTCGAGGCTGCTTCTTACCGTGTGCTTGAGTCGACTCGGACATAGCCGCGGATTTCTGTTATCTGAGCAGGTATCTCAGACCCCACTGCAAACACTTCTCGAGCTTTTCCAAAAGTTCCCATGACACTTGTAAGAACTTGGTCGACATGTGCCGTGATCCAGCTGTCTGACACCAGTACTTAAACCTAGACCTCCCGCCCCAGGTTTCAGGCCCCCTGATCCTCTAATCCATGATTCCCATCGGCGAGCTCATCTGGGTGTCTGTCCAACCACTCATCCGCTTGTACGTTCAACCGACCCACTGCCCCGCCCCACTGATCACATCTTGTGAGACAGGTTTCTATGTGTCGCAGCCGGCTTCACCATCACCAAAGCGGGACTTCTACCCGCTGTGGCAGCTCGCGGGGCCGGGCAAATGTTGCTCGTAAGTTGCGCTACTCGAAAAAACACATCGATGGGAAGCGCTCAACGATAAAGAACATCACTCTGCCAAGTCTCATGTTCTCCAGAATCGTCCCAGCCTTCAGTTCTTCCAACGTCGGCGCACTTGGTAAGAAACTGCTTTTTTCTGAACCACAGTGGTACCCACTGCATTTCTCTCCAGGTCCTCTCATCTTCGTCGCATTGTTGTACGAAGCGATCGGTATCGCGATGTCGTGGATAATCAAGCAACTATTTTGGGTTCCGCACCGGTTTCGATATGGAATCCTAGTGGCCGGTGGGTGGGGCAATGTTGGGGACATTCGTGAGTACCGATCTACTATCTTACGTACCCTCGCCAATGATGTGCCTCGATACCTATAGCAACGTCCGTCGCCATAAGCCTCACGGCTGCCGCTCCATTTAATGGTACATCGGATCAAAACTTGGCGGTTGCCTACATATCCGTCTTCGTCCTCATGTTCCTTGTATGTTTGAATCAAGTTTCCTCTTGTTCTACATGACAGACTATTATCCATCAGATCACACTCTTTCCACTCGGAGGTGTCAATTGGGTGGTAATGGATTTCCGTGGACCGGATATTATCGACGAGGACATACAAGAACAATTGAAAACTAAACAGAAGTATCTTGGTGCAGCCATCGAGCGCGTTGTTATCTCGTTAAAGGGGCTTATTTGCTTGAGAAGACCTCAAACTAAGGACGGTAACTACGATGACGAGGAGGTAGCGCCTCCGCTGTCACACCCACCAACTCCGTCCGTTGCTTTACGTGAGGATCCTATTTCGGCGGTTACGACGATTGTCAATGTCCAGCACACCACTGAAGTAGTGGAGACGAAAAGCGAACCTGTCGTTCGTCTTCGCCACCGTCTCGCTCGACTTGCATCCAGCTTCCTTCAAACGCTCATTGCGCCTTGTTCTCTTTCTATCATCTCGGGTTTCGTCATATCCATCGTCCCCGTTCTCAAAGCATTGTTTGTTCCTGATGTTCCTGGGGTGACCATGCCACCTGCGCCAGATGGTCAACCCCCGCTTGCCATCGTATTAAACACAGTGACATTTATCGGGGGTGCTTCAATTCCATTGGGATTAATGACTCTTGGCTCCGCGTTAGCGAGGCTGGAGGTTCCCAATGGACGTCTTCGTTCCCTTCCACTCGGAGCTGTGAGCGCGTTAGCCATTGGACGAATGGTTATTATGCCCATCCTCGGCGTGCTTATTACCCAGGGGTTAACCAAAGTGGGGTTGTTAGACCCCAATGACAACGTTTTACAATTTGTATGCATGTACGTCATCCCTCCTGCGCGCTTAATTTCACGGGCTCATATCAATGTCATCATGCAGCTTCCTGTCCTGTTTACCAACGGCGACGACTCAGGTAGGTGACCCCGTACATACGGGAACTTCTTGTCACGATGTCCAACATCTTTTGTTCTGCTAGGTGTTCTTGACGCAAGTCTATTCTGGAACGGGCGACGCGCAACATCTCTCGGTATTCCTCATCCCACAATACATTCTCATGTTCATCACGATGACTGCATTGACGGCGTACACGTTACATATACTCTTTGGTTAGCGTGGTCTTCGATTATGACAGACCTCCATCTGGTGTTTTTCTGGAATAGGGTTCCTCCTGGATTGCATTGTATAATACACAGATTAGTGGACTTCGACCGATTCCTTCGGTGAGAGAGGGACCACACGGACCCCGCTCCCCGTGTTGCTCTGCAGGGGAAAGACGAAGTCAACCTAGACCATTGAAAGAGGTCAGGTGCGCCGGCTCGGTCGTGGGATTACACCCCTTGGGGTCACTGCTGTTGATTTGAACTTAGCCTTTCTTTCCCCACCCTCGTTCACCCATCTATACGCTACCAGCCCTGCGTTGGGTCCTGTACATCGATCACTTTTCGCTTACTCCCTTTGTTCGTTATAGCTGGAAATTCCCTAAACAGCCCTTGGAAGGGCGGCGGTTGCATGGGGTAGCGATCAATTAGCCCCCTGACGAGAGCTTTCGCAGGCTCGAAACCGCTACCTACCTCGCCCCCTTCAAGTTACTTGTCCCTGCACGTACTGTATTGAGTCCACAGCCTCGGTGCTCTCTCTTGCACACTGACTAAGAACTGGGAAGCTCACTGCGCTCGCGACCCAGTTCTGCCAACTGTAATATACAAGTTGTAACCTAGCTGCGACTACTTTATGGCTCAGTTGCGACAAAATACCCGCGTGAACACTAACAACAGAGCACTCTCAGAACACTAACAACAGAGCACTCTCAGAACACTGATCAACCCCGTCGGACTATCATTGTCAACAGGCGCCGACTGACCTCAAATATCTGAAGGCCATACACCAATATATCCACTGCAGGGCATCATCTGTACTTCCAGGATTTAATTGCACAATATCTTCCGCCGCAGCGAGTGTAAACAGCTGACGGGGACCCAAGGAGAAAGGCTGTTTGGGATGCGTCATACAGAAGAGATCAGCCCTATGCGCATAGTCAATGAAATAATGTGGGTCGTTGGTCACTCGGATCAGGACGAAACCGATGTTCTCCGGCGTGACATCATCACCATCACGAACGAGGATCGGGACGATGAAGCCTACGCACCCTTGTCCGGATGCGCTTAGCAACCCCTCGTACCACCAAGCGCATGAGACACCCGACGTGCATAAGCGTTTCACGGTGTGATTTGCATAATACTAACTGACCGCCGGTCCGTACCGAATGAACTGAGATCGTGTGAGGGGGGTAGTATCTGTAAAGCATTGAATATGGTGGAGCAAGACGTTGAATGCAGCGTTTCTTCTGTATTCCATTTCCCAAGGTAGCTGTCAAACATCGGAGACGGACGTACGCGTGAGCATTGGTTATATAGCAGATAAGTCGGACTGTCGGAGAGACCAAGGGGGAAAGTGAGTCCATACCCGTTTCTGAGTTGAAAGTCGGCGAGCTCTGTCACTACAATTATGCATCTATAACTCGAAAACCCTTTGAAGTACACTGTGCAATAATAGACATATCCAGTAACACAACATTTACGCTGGAGCTTGGAGATAGTCTCTCACGGTGACTAATGCCATGATGTTAAGATCTGTTTTGACTGAGCATTGAAACTCACCATCGGATATCCCTGATGAACTACATAGCAGTGACTGTACCCCCCT
>JBBPQT010000374.1:0-16782 GCA_038092715.1 Boletus smithii | reverse complement strand
AAACTACGATATTGGGCAACACTGTACATACAGAAGGCCTGACGGGATCGTTGATTTGCTCAAGGCAATCGGTGTGCGATGCATCAGGCTAAAATGCAAATGATCAACGGAGATTGTAACGATGAATGAAGATGAACGAACGCGAACTCTTTGCTTGAAGTTGGACAACATGCTTGTGTGTATGAGATGAAGGGAGGGGTATATTTACTTCAAGTTATACAGAGGAGTGATCGGGGTGAATTGATCCCGCTCCGAGTCGGCAGAGACAGGGGCTACCTGTGCCCCTAGTAGTGTTGTTGGCGTCGCTCCTAAAGTAGATCATACACAAATAAATTTTGCTATTTTGCTGGCAGCTTTCTCTCAAAATAATTCTGCCTATAATACTTTGGTCATGTTTGTTTGTATTTGTATTGAATGTATAAAGTGCTACGTGTCCAGTACGTGTTCTCTTTGCAGCTCTCTCCAGGCAGCCACGTTCAACAAGATTATGCCCAGTTCTTTTTGACCTTATCCTTATTCCTCTTCCCCTTCTCACTCACGTCCCTCCACCATGACACAACCCTGCGCTTTTGTCGACCCTTCCTCCCTCTCCCTCCCCTCCTCTTCCCTCAAACGCCATCCCTCTCCTGCCTCCTCCACCGATGATTCCAGCCCTCTCCCCACCGACGAGCCCCCTCGAAAACGCTCTCGCTCCGCCGTCACCCCCGAGGAGCGCAAAGAGGCTCGTGCACATCGCAACAGAATAGCCGCCCAGCACTCCCGTGACCGTCGGAAGGCACAATTTACCTATCTCGAGTGCAGAGTCGCCGAGCTTGAAGACGAGAACAGACGTCTCCGCGCCGGTATCCTCGCCCCATCCCCATCTATTTCCATGGCTTCTGAATCAGACATCACCATCGAGCATGAGCAGGACCAACAACGCAAACGTGAAGAGGAGCAACGTGAGCGCGAGAATCAGGAACTACGCGAACGAATACGCACACTCGAGAAAGGTTATGAGGCTGTCGTGCGAGCATTGGCAGCGCAGGGTAATCTCTCAGTTGCCTCAAGCATACCCACACCCCCGGCAACAAGCCCGGCTCCAACTGGCCCGTCGCATTCTTCACAAACAACGTCAAATTCACAGTCTTCCGAGACTGTACCTCCGTCATCCCTAAACGCCTCTTCCTTATCCTCGGCACCTTCGTTGCCACTCTCACCAATCTCCTCACACTCGACCCTTGTCGATAGTCCCCTTCTTTTTGTCAGCGGCGATTCATTCGAATTCCCCCAGAGTCCCGATCTTCCAGCGACCGATACATCACTTGCCTTGCCCCAAGAGTCGCTCGACCTCTCCCTAGCCAATAACGCCCCCACTCGCCACCTAGCACGGGTGGCGAACACTGTCGGCCGTTCAGCAGTGTCCTTGCAGCGGGTGGGCGGTGCACAGATGGTAATGGGACCGGCGAGCACAACAAGGTGTTGGGCAGTGATGCGACCGAGGTGGCCTACTTTGTGCTCCAACTTTTTCATCTCGCTGACACTCTGCCTCTAGCCCGAAGACGAGGCAGCGTCCGATGCTGACATCACGCGTCTGTTCGCGGAGATCCTCGCGTCACCGCCGCTTGGCTCTAGCGCTCTTCCAAGCTCTAGCACTTCGTCAGAAGATGCATTCAGCAAGGAGATGCTAACCATGATAGAGACCAATCCCTCCGATAATAGGCTTGACCTTGGTATGAGTGGTACTGACACTGTCGACTGGGTAGATCAAGTCCGCGCAGAGATGGAGATGGAGAAGCTGCTAGAGATGCTTCCGGACGTGCAGGATGTCGCTGTCGATGCCATCCTGAATCCCAACGCCAATCTTGACGTTGACATGGATTTCTCAAGTGCCCTCACGTGGGATGGGGTCAGCGTCTTTTGATTCCCAAGACCTCGAGCGCACCGAGATACCATCGCGCTCGGAAGGTCAAAACATCAGTTACAGCTCGATGCTGTGTTGCGTATGTCTCTAGGACATTATGCTTTTCTCTTCCATCCAACGCATGGACTATGCGCCCCATAACCGCTCTTGTCAGTTGGATCTATCTATTTACTACTCTACCTTGTCCTATTGGTCTCTTTCCCTCGTCTTCTTTTTTATTGGCGTCAGGTATTCAGCTTATCGTGGACCTGCACCGCCTTCAGACCATCTGCCTTCGTGTCCTACTTTTCCCCTATTTTTGCCCCCTTCCAAACAGCTCCATTAAGTCACTCATACTCTTGATGCTGTTCTCCCGGTACACCACTCTTCATTCGTTTCTCCCCGTCAGGGTCTGATGAAATGATTGATGTGGTCGTGCGCTGGTGAGCGCTTGGGATGTATGTGTGCTTCTCATGGATCGCTGATTTGTGCTGAGGGTTTCACCTTTTTGTCGCATCATCTTGTGGCACTTGGATATGTTGGTCGGTTGGTCTGTAGTTAGTGCAAATATACGATGGGTGTTTCTGATGTCAATATGTGTGTGATGCCAAGAACGACTACTGTTGATACAGGCGAGCGGCTGCGATTGTTGCTATGTGGATGGAGATTGTTCTTTGCACAACCCCCATACAGTGAGTGCGCCCGGCTCCACATATGGACAGTCGGCGCGGCATCTGTGGAATATCTCAATGGGGATCGTAGGGAGAGGGACGGCAAAAAATGACGCTTCCGGTGGGGAGTCAATTTAAACCCCTCGCTTTCACGGTGACATTATGAGGGAGAGCTGTGGAGAGGGAAAGACAAGTTATATTACTTACTAACTAAACAAATAAATAATACATTCTACTCGTAAAAAGACACGTCGTCATTGAGAGGGCACCAAGACTAGTACCGATAACCCTTCAGCGGGTGATTTATGCCCTTGATGGGCCGCCATCTTGAAAGCATAGGCATAAAATGTGTTAGATAAGCAATCATCAGCGCGACATGAGTCACGTTGACGCGTGCAGATGCACCAAAACCAATGCGCGCCCGATACCGCCCGTGTAATCGCTGGAAACCATCAAAAAAGCGATCAAAAGCACAGAAGCGGTTGTAGAAAAGTATCTCCGAGGAGAAAGCGATGTCCGCAGATGCCTGTGGAGTCTGGACGTGCGCGTGACCCCCCAGCAATTCCGTCCGGCGGGAGGGTCTTGAAATTGGGAGATAGATGGAACAAGTGTCGACGAAATGAATTATTGATAGACATGACCAACTGCTAGGCTACCCCGGCTAGCAGTAGTTACAGCGGTTTTCAAAAGTCCGGGGAAAAAACAAAACAAAAAAGTTGAGCTACCGGGATTGCCGGAAAGGACCTCCATAGATAGCCTTGCAATCACTTTAATTGTAGTGCTTTCAACCCGCTAATCCTCCCCAATCTCAATTCCTCACCTAGTTATGGATGTGCACGTAGTACACACATTCACTGTTCTGTAAGCATACAAGGATATCTACGAAGTTGAACAAGCTCATTCCGAGCCCAAATCGTTTAGATCGTTCATTCACCTGCCGATGCAGTGACGTCGGTGCTGAAGCTGAGTTTGACATCGTGTAACACGGTACATAAGATCAGCATGGCTGATTCGCGCTCAGTAGAGCTGCAACCTCAAGTACTGTTGGCATTTTCACGACATACATGCCCGGAGTCTAGTTACTGTGATAATTAAATATCACTCAAATTATTTAATGAAGCACCGTGAAAGCTCACTTGGTGTGTTTCCCAATCAGATGCGGACGGTTGCCAACTGCCCATCCCGCTGATGCCGGCCACCGTATTGGGAGTATGCACTCGTAGAATTGTCTGATTAAAAACAACGGAGAACATTTGATCAGGCTTCCCCAGATTCTAGTAAAGCCCAGCCTGCCTACATTTCATCCGTCAGTTCCACCAAGTATATAAGCGTTGACACATTTCGCGCGAATCCGTCACCCTGCAGTCTTCCGCAATGATCCGAAACGACAAGCTGAATGAAGATCCCAAACGCGATTCGACTAGGCTAGCGAGCCGGCGGCCATGTTTTCAAGGTTTTATACTCGCGTCTGTTCAATCGAAAATAACGTACAATGTTGGTTCGCCGAAGCTTCGCAGCAAGCCAGCCACCTCGCGCAGGTCAGTGCAGATGCGGCTGGAGCATGTCAGTATATGTCCTTCGTTTCAGAGTAACATGACGAAAAGTACACATCTCCAAGCCTTTTTTTTCCCACTGCCTGAAACACACAGTACGGTATGCTAGTCATCCGTCTACTTCATACCTTCATCATCATCATCTTCCTCTGCTGTGAGACCAGCTTTTTCGAGTGCTTCCTTGGAGGTATAATCGACTTTGACACCCCGCGTACGCCGACCACCAATGATTGCGGAAGGGTCAATTTCGGGATCTTCTTCCTCTTCGTCATCGTCCTGAAACATGTGAAATTTACAAAGAGGCAGATATTGAATGCAGAGGACAAGCGAGGAGGTGGCGTTTCGCGTACCTCTTCCAAGTCTTCGTCCTCGTCCTCGTCGTCTTCCTCGTCGTCTTCCTCGTCGTCTTCGTCTTCCTTCATGGACGCGTCAGGTGAAGTGACAACTTTCTTTCCCTTTCCCTTGTTTTGGCGCTCGGGCGAGTTTACGCCTGCGTTTGTTCCATTGGAGGGAGTGCTAGCAAATGGCACCGAGTTGTCATGAGGTGCCGTGGGGTAAATTTTAAGACGTACCCAGCTGCGGTGGACATCCTATCTGAGACGTTGGCAACACAATAGCAAGTTGAACAGATACGCGTTGGTGTTTGTTTGGACGTGCTGCGAGGAAGACGCCACAAACATTAATTCCCTCTTCGTGTCGTTAGGGTTAGGGTTATCTGAGGTATAGATTCAAAGGAGTTGACTGTAGCATGATCAACTAGCCGAGCGGAGAGCCATCGGCGCAATCAAGAACGTGTACGATTAATTGAGGTGTCAGTTCAACTCACTTTGCGGGGCCGAGAAATACTGGTCACTGCGCCGTCGTCGCTGGTTGTAGGTAGAGAGGACGACATTGTCTGAGCGCGGATATCGGCGTCGTCCGATGACCGTGCGAGTGAGAGATATAGAGTTGCTGTCATCTCCCGTGCCTTTCTGTGTGGACGTATTTTCTGCCAGTCGACCCGGTAACCGAGTGTGTTATTACCATCAGCCGTCCCTTCTTCCTCCTCCACAACGACAACGACGACGACGACGACGACGACAGCGGCAGCATCTGACCGCTCTCGCGCCCGCTGTTCCCCCCACTCACGCCGCTTTTGGCCCATTCTAAACGGCTACAGTATACCCGTTCCCGCGAGCGTGAATCACTCTCCCCACCCTTATCACCCACTTTCTGTCCAATGTCTCGAGTGCCCGCCTCGCCCCCCGGTGATCCAGAAAAACCCGCAAACTCGTTCTTTGTCCCTCCCCCGATCCAGAGGTTGTCCCGGTCCTTCTCTGGCATCCTCGTCCAGTCCCACTCGCCTTCTGATCGTCACTCAATCCTCCCTTTGCAAACCAGTTCTTCTCCTCTCCCCCGTCCCAATAGAGCGCTTAGCATCCTGGAGTCCCCGCATCCCCAACCCTCCTCTTCCAGGCCCTCAAACATCTTTCCACGTCTGCACCGGCTCGAAATCGCCGATGACATGGCTAGCAACCAGAAAAAAGCCCCTCTCCTTGAACTCAAGCTTTCATCAACCTCCTTTCTCGATGCAGTCGCCACGGACACCGATTCTGACAAGTCTCTCTATGCCGTGGAGACCGTTGGCTCATCTACTACAGTTTGGCGCTCAGATCCTTGGGACGGCTCTGCCAAAATCGCCGACATACGTTGGCCCAAGGATCTTCCACTCAAAGGAAAAGGCAGGGATCATACTCAAGGTGCTATGATCCAAATGGACGACGTTCGCTGGAGAGAAACGACGAGTCTACTCAAGTATAGCGGTCTAGGAAGGTGTGTAACCCACTATTCCGTGTATTCCAGCACAGCTCTTCACCCCTGTTACTTCCTGTATTAGCTCCCGCAAGTTCCACATACCGTATCATCCACATGCGTTCAAGTGGAAGCAAGAGGGCAATGTATACACGGTATGTCTCTCCTAGTCGAGTACCCGCCCGGTCTGATCTATCCTAGTGCACGACATCAACTTGCAAGGGCGCCGTGGCAACCTTGGACTCCTTCAACAGTGCCGACACAGCACCCAGACTAAGGGTGTTCGAGACCTTGGGTAGCTTCCATCAATCTGTGCCTCAGCCTGACCATGCGGGTATATCTCTCTCTCTCCTCGACCACCTTTTCGTTACTGCCCTCTTGCTTGTCACTGAACCTGAAGATTGGATGATCCTCTCTCGCAACCCAACTTCCCTCGACGGTCGGTCATCCCACCTGCCCGCGTCTTTCAGGACGGCTTCCAACAGCCGCGCCTCCACCCGGCAATGGAGGAAAATCATGTACGGAGAACCCTTGTATCCCTCGCTTAAAACGCCGGCATTCGACAAACGCACTGTCAACGGTAGCGAAGATGCCGACGTTCTCGATATTTCCGAACCGCCCCAATTGTCGACGTCAACCCGCCAATGGCGGAAAATCTTTTATGGGGAGCCACTTTACCCTTCTTTGCGCCCACAGTCAGCCGATGGGTTCGATCTTCCGCCACGACCCAGTACGGCAACTAGTTTTTCATCCGAGTCGGCATATTCCCCTCCCACCCCTTCCTCTGCCCCTTCGACACGATTTTATGATGCACCGTCGCTGTTTGATGACACGGAGAGGACCACTCCTCGCAGTGGCATTGAAAGTAGACAGGTTGCTTTACCGCTAGTTCTTTCCGCCATGCCTTCTTCGGAATGCATACCGCTTTCTCCACTTCGCATCTCAACACCACCGGGTGCTCGACGAGAATTGCCGTCTCCTCCGTCATCCTATCAACCTCCGCAATCTATTCAGCCTTGGTTACATCGGTCGCGTTCGTCGCCGAAGCTCAGCCACAGCACCCAATCTCCGACATCATCTGTGATCGATGATCAAGACGATCCCACTAATCAAAGTCTCCTTACACGTATAGCCTCAGGAATGAACGTGCGGCAGTTGCCAACGCCTCCACAACGAGAGTTGCCCATTCAATCACCGCAGACACAAATCCGACCTGTGGAGGTCAAGCGGTTGTCGCAAACGCATCAACGTAGCTTACCACCAACGCCAGCGTCGGTCTCTCGATCGTCATCGACACAACAACACCATGTGCACTCACTGTCGCAGGAGGTAACTTCCCAGTCTCTGCCAGTCTCGACTATGAGTCGGTCGTTGACTAGGACTGTCCATCCGGGGCCATCTATTGCAACACAGAATGACGGGGCTGAGGGAGGCAGACGAGCACGACATGAAAAAGATGGTGACGAAGTTATCAGCTGGATGCGTAGCATCACTCGTGCACACCGTCGGCGCGCCTTTGACGGTGACGACGATGTCCAAGTTTCTCGCCCATATGATCCCACGTACGAACCTCCGCCGCCAGCGTACAATGCTATTGATTTCTCCACGCCTCCACAGGCACGTTCACCACCGGAAGGTACCCAAAGTTGAATGGACATACTGTAACCCTGATTTCTCCTTTTTTTTTTTGGGAGCTGGATTCCTTTGCTTGCATGTTTTCCTAATCGCCACCGATGTATCCCTTATAATAAAATTTTGCTCATTCCACTCAGCTATATCTGTTTTGCATTTTTCCCATTTACCTCCCTATAGCATACATACTTGCATCTTATTCATTTTTACCCGGTTCCCCCGTTGTGCATCCTGGCCCAGGTTGGATGTGGCATCCGGTAATCTTGTCCCAGACAGCACGTTTTCGCTTGGATGTTAGTTTGCATCACGACCTTGCATGATGCCCTGTACCTATAGATAATAGACGTATACCCCTGTGGCAAGTTGCCATCGGTACGGCTCTCCGACCTGCCTCACACTAAGCGGAGCATCATTACCCCACAATAAATAACGTCGTGTTGTACATACCTCCGAAGGGACAACCATCCCACGTCAAAACGTGTGATATAAGTACCCGAGGTCATCTCTGTAGTAAAGGGAAACATGGAAACCATCATGGCGAGCTCGGACGACCACATCGTGACCACGACGGAAGAGACCCGGCGGGACAGACACACCTCTCCCGCCTTCGGAACTGCGGCGGTAGCTTCTCTACTCCCGTCGCAACGATCCTCCCTCCATAGAGATGTCAACGGATCGAAATTTATCGTTTTGATGGTAGGTATCTGCTTCTTACCGCATGCAGGAAGGCGTCATGATGACGCATTGGGGCTCGCTTGTGAAAGTCTGTCTTCTGCTACGCTCGCGTCCAAGTGATTACCCTTGCTTCCTCCTCTCCTTGTGGTGTGGCATGTTTCGCTCACGGATGCGTTATCCCACAGGGCGTGTCCGGGACGGGCAAATCTACATTGGGAGGGGCCCTCTCCAAGGCATTGCACCTCCCATTTATCGACGGCGACGATCTCCATCCCGTCGCCAACGTTGCCAAGATGTCGCGCGGCGAACCCCTGGAAGATGCGGACCGACGACCCTGGCTCGAGACGATTCGGAAAACTGCCGTTGCGCGCGTGCTGGATCAGGTGGGGGTCGAATACAAGGAACGGCCCGGGGTCCAGTGGGTGGGGAAATCCCGGACGAATTTGGACGGCGGGTATGAATCGAGTATGATATTTCGGGCTGAAAAGAGGCGCGCCGATGGGGCGTGGCGACCAGGGGTGATTGTGGCGTGTTCGGCGTTGAAGAAGACGTATCGTGCGGTGTTGCGCGGGGAGATGTCTTCGCTGCAGTCCGGGCCAGGATCCACGTTGGACGCGATGTCGCTGCCGACGTATTTCGTGTATTTGAAGGGCGATAGGGAGGTGTTGATGGCGCGCATGGCGAATCGAACGGGACATTTTATGAAGGCAGGTATGTTGGAGAGTCAGTTGAATACGCTGGAGAGCCCTGAGGATGAAGCCGGGGTGGTGACGGTGTCGGTGGAGATGTCGACGGAGGAGCAGGTTCGGAGGGTCGTTGATATGTTTAGGTCTTTGGGACGTTGACGCTACTATCTATCGATAAAATACCGAATGTCATAAGGACCGCAATCGTCTACTCATAGCCACCTTATAAGCCTTCATAACTCGCCATCACCTCCAACTCAGAATGGACCACGGCGGTCACGACGGGCACGACATGCCCCCCATGTGTTCCATGAATATGCTCTGGAATACCCAAATCATCAATACGTGCATCGTCTTTCCGTCCTGGCATATCCGCTCCAACGCCGCATTCGTCTTGTCCCTTGTCGCCATCGTTCTCCTCAGCGGTCTATACGAATACCTCCGTCTCTTCCAACGCGACGTGGATGCGCGGATTCAGGAAAGGCTGGACAAGGGCAAGAGAGCTGCGACTCCCGTGCCTGTGAGCGGGCGGAGCACCCCCGAGCGCGGGGAAGACGTCGGATTGCTGAACAACCGAAGAGTGAGACACGTCGGGTGAGCTCGGTCGTTGTACATTTGCCAACGGTCGACCCACCCACCTCTGCTTATAGGCGGGCGGCGATACCGACGCACTATCGTACCCTGCGTGCCGTCTTGTACGGCGCTTCTGTGCTGTTGTCGTGTTTCCTCATGTTGGTGTTCATGACCTACAACGTGCGTCGTCTCGTTCTTCGTCGTCTCGTCGTCGTCGTTTCTGAAATACATGTCAGGCATACCTTATCTTTGCCGTCGTCGCCGGCGCTGCTATCGGGCATTATTTCTTTAGTGGACTTGCAGAAGCCGATAGCAAGGGCATGTCGTGTCACTAGTGTACCCGATGACGAAGGATTCTCTTGTTCCACGTACATACACACATTCTTACCCCACCTTTTACATTTATGTACGTTGTTGGTTCTCCGCAGCAACCTTGGCATCGATGGGCCCATTGTGAGAGAGTAAAAAGTACAAGAGTCCACCTATGACTTCATCTCTGCACCTTCGTCCTTTTTCGCCAGATCATGCGCCTTGAGGAGAACACCAATTTCGGATGGCTTGTATATCTTTGCCTTTGGTTGCTTTGCTACCTCGTCGTACGTCAATACGGCAAATTCAACTACATGAGCCGACCGTCAATCCAATGATCAACAAAAAGAAACGGAACGAGACTGACGTTTCTCACTCCCCAAGGTGGTGCTGTCCATGGTCTTGCTCATCACCCTGAGAACGAGCCCGATCGCCTCGTCGACACTGATGTCGTCTTTGTACTCTTGTTTGAGAAGGCTTTGCGCAGTTCCATTGTTCGCGCCGATACACGTTGCTTTCCACCCAGAATAGTTCCCCGAAGGATCCGAATGGTAGAGTTGGAAGCGATAGTGTGGGTCGTACCCAGCATAGAGAAGGGACACACCAAAAGGTCGAAGACCTGAAAAAGGAGGCCTTGTGAAGTGAATGAAGCGGGCGCCCAAGGTGTGGACGTACCACCGTATTGAGTATACCCTTGTTTCATGTCACAAAGACGCTGCGCGAGCAACTCGACAGGTATATCTTCGTTGTACTGCAGTAAATGTTTCTGCGCCACCGTCCGCGCAAAGTTGACGAGCGAGTTGGCATCGGACGTGATCCCAGCGACACCCCCGATCACGTTTCTGTGTCGACGATCCACGAAGACCGGCATCAGCGGACCATTGTGACAGGAAAGGGAGACGGATGGAACGCACGAGTTGAGCAAGAACATCTTTTCGCCGCTACCACCGTATCCCCCGCCTTCTTTTGCGCTGGAGAGATCGAGGAGCTTGCCTGTGACACGTTTTTCAGCGGCGAGGACGACGCCGTCTTTGGCGAGGACGCCGAGGACGGTGCCTGCGTGCGAGATGGCTTCCATGGCATATTCGACTGTGAACGTGATCATCGTGCTCAGCGTGGTTGGGCGGGGAGATGAGAGAGACGTACTTTGGTATAGGCGACCTGTAGGATGGAAATGAGCACGTCACCGGTAGGTTGTAAGGGTGATGATCGACGTACCTTCTGGGGAGAATATGGTTGTTCGACCTGTAGATTGATCGCGTTGGTCGTGTACATTCCAGAGAGGGATATTACGCACTGTCATATCTTCTAGCCTGGCAAGATCAATGAGCTAGATTATCTATGATTTGAACTGAAGGGCATACCATGGTGTCGTTGAGAGAGATACAATCAGTCAGTGACGCGTACCGTGTCGATTCAGGCGTACGCGTCGCTCAGGAGGACCCGGCAATTACCGACTGCTCTTCGTCAACAACTTCAACTCGTTACAACGATCGTATTTAATTTTACCTTTCCTCGAGGGACATCAATACTAAGTTGTAAGAGTGGCATTCTCACCGGGCGCAGCAATGTCAGACAGACCTATTTTGCGACTGACACCCCTTGGTGCTGGTCAGGAAGTGGGCAGATCCTGTGTTGTACTACAATACCAAGACAAAACTGTAGTTTGTGATGCAGGTATCCATCCCGGTCACTCTGGAATGGCGGCCCTGCCCTTTGTGGATCACCTGGATTGGAGCACCGTCGACGCTATATTGATCACCCAGTACGCCGAGGGTCGTTTCTGTGGCTGTTTTGGTATCTTACCGTCTCTAGCTTTCATCTCGACCATGTAGGCGCATTGACCTACATCATGGAGAAGGTCGAGTGGCCAGCCATGCGTTGTATGACCTAGTTATTGACTCGCTGACTACCGACAGACCAATTTCAGACACGGAAGCGGCAAAGTCTACATGACACATCCCACGAAAGCGGTTTACAAACTCGTGATGCAGGACCTTCTTAGTGCCGAGTTCGTCGCCAGTTCGATGCTCCCTTGCCTCATTTCTTACCAAGACTTTCAAGTCTGTCTTCCCTCGGGAGCCTCTTCACGATCACCGAGGTGTCCAACTCGTTGTCTTCCATCATTCCAATATCAGTGCATCAACAGGTTTCGCCATGTTCTGGTATCTCATTCACTGCCTATCACGCAGGACATGTTCTCGGGGCCTGCATGTACATGATCGACATCATGGGTTTAAAAATCTTATATACTGGCGACTACTCTCGCGAAGACGACCGCCATCTAGTAAAGGCAGAAATCCCTCCCATCCGACCTGACGTACTCATTGTCGAAAGCACCCACGGCGTGCATACCTTTGAGGCGAGGGCAGAAAAGGAGCTTCGCTTTACGACGCTCGTACGTGCGATCCTCCAGCGTGGTGGACATGTATTGTTGCCTGTATTCGCGCTGGGGACGGCGCAGGAGTTGCTGCTCGTCTTGGAAGCGTATTGGGAGGACCATCCTGACTTGCACGCCGTCCCGATCTATTACACGTCCAGTCTTGCACGCAGGTGTATGGCTGTATACCAGACCCATATACATGCGATGAATGCCAACATTCGATCGCGATTTGCAAAAAGGGATAATCCTTTTGTGTTCAAGTGAGTGTCTCGGGCGCACTCGTGCATTAATGTGCTTATAGATTATCGCAGACATATCACTAGTGTTCCCCCGCAGCGGAGCTGGATGCGGAAAATTGCTCAGGGCCCTCCTTGCGTTGTACTCGCGAGTCCTGGGTTTATGGACTCTGGGAGCAGTCGAGAACTATTTGAACTCTGGGCCCCGGAGCCTCGGAATGGCCTCATCATTACTGGATACTCCGTCGAAGGTACCTTGGCCAAGGTAAGTGGTCTTCGTAATCGGAGAACGGTCGTCGTATCTGTTAGAACATGTATTTTACTTGTAACGCGATGTATACTGTTTGACTCTACTGGAGTGATTCATTCTAGATCACCCGTCTCACCCTGCTGCTTCGCAGAGCATCCTCAACGAACCCGATGAGATCTTGTCAGTGAAAGGGGTACCGATTCCACGCAAGATCTCGGTCGACAGTCTATCGTTCAGTGCCCACGTCGACTACTCGCAGAACTCGGAATTCATCGAAGTCGTCGACTCAGAGCATGTGGCAAGTGAACGCTCCTTATTCGCAAGGGAATCGTGGAGTAATGTCTTTTTCCAGGTCCTGGTTCATGGGGAGAAGACCACTATGGGTCGTTTCTGCGCAGCTATGGAGGCTCGGTACGAAGATCGGGGTATCGACCGCAAGGTCTACACTCCCGGGAATCTCGAAACATTGGAGCTCCCGATCCGACACGAGCGTACCGCCCAGGTCCGTTTTTTTTCGTCCAGTTTTATCATGTTAGGGAAGGTGACATTCCTGCTAGGTTATCGGGAAACTCGCTGACAAGGTACCAAGGGAAGGAGACATCTTGTCTGGTTTGTTCATCGCAAAGGATTCCTCCTATACGCTTCTCGATGCGCAGGACCTACATGGATTTACGGGACTATCCATCCCAGTCATGAAGCAGAAACAGAGGCTTGTGATAGGGGTTGCCTGGGAGTTGGTGCGATGGCACCTTGAGGGAATGTTTGGAAAGATCGAGGACCGAGTGGACGGCGGCCTAGTGAAAACGATACGGGTTTGTATTCACGCGAATTTGACGCGGACGTTCGCTTATGATGACCAAGGTCATGAACGCGGTGGACGTGAAGCACACGGCCGAGCACGAAGTGACGCTCGAATGGACGTCCAGCGCGGATAATGACATGATTGCTGATGCGACGCTGGCTTTGTTAGCTGGTGTGGACAAGAGCCCGGCATCGGTCAAGCGTAAGATTCTTGCAGTGCTGTCTGAGATATTTTGGTGACAAACGGGCGTCCGTAGTGACG
Organism: Boletus smithii; assembly: GCA_038092715.1. Classification (NCBI taxonomy): domain Eukaryota; kingdom Fungi; phylum Basidiomycota; class Agaricomycetes; order Boletales; family Boletaceae; genus Boletus; species Boletus smithii. The sequence continues at coordinate 3,078 of JBBPQT010000374.1, read as the reverse complement.
TCAGAATGCTCGCACGTGCACGTCCATGCAGACGCGCGGCACGAACAGATTGCCTGGTTCCTAGAGGCCCATTTTGGCGAGGTGGAGCTGGGCCACGAGCCCGTCTTGATTGTCCATGCCAACGGGGAGGAAGCACGTGTCGATTTAATGTCATCGGTAAGTTACCGTGTTGGAGTGCGGGTGCATGTACTAATGGGGCGGGATAGGTGGTGAGTTGCGCGGACGAGACGCTGAGAGGGCGCGTCGAGTCCGTCCTTGAGATGGCTGAATTGACCGTGCAATCGCTGGATGGTATAAGACGTACTTGATAGAACAATGGGGAGGGTGTTTGGGTGTATTTGTATTCCGTCGTGGTGCGGCAGGGATGAATACGAACATGAACGTTTGAACGTTGTTACTTTGACTCTACTCACTCCCGCGATACCTTTCACTTCTCTTTATCTTTATCATGTCTTTCGCCGACGCTACTTCAGAGTCTCTCAGACCAATTCTACTTCGTTCAAGCACACCTGGTGCGTCCTACTTCCATTCATGACGCTCCTTCATTACTCACGCTTCTTTGTCGTAGCTCCAAATGAGAAAGGTACACTTTTTCATCATTCACACTTGCTCCACTCCCTGACCCTTCTCTTCAAGTTCTACTCTACCTAGAGCGCCTCCGAGAATCACAATCAATCGATTCACCCAACTCGGCTGGTTTTCCGAACATCCCCCTTCCGTCCTCAAAGCTTAGCGCTCTCGGGAACGATCATGATTTCGATGACATAAATTCAAACGTGCAGGATGGTCGCAAGACAGAACTCTCCATCGGTGGTCGCTCCGGCGTCGTGAGTATCCCTTCCTCTTACTTCCCTTCTTTCGGCCTTCCCCGCGTAGTGTTCAACGATCGTGTCCATAGCATGAACCTGGTCCTCATGATCCGCCAGGCCCTCACCACGAGTCTTTTGGCTCTTCCTTTGGCAACTTTGGCCCTCTGTCAGATCATGCCTCTCACAACGGTGGTCCTCCCTGGGGGAACTCATGGGAGGTATGTCCCGATGTATTTTTACTTCTTTTCTTGTTATACGTCATACGAACGTCGTACTGATGACATATTGATTTACTAGTCCCAAGTCAATGGCACCGCATATACCGGTGCCAGAGTCCCTCTGCCTCATTCCGTGGTCTCTCCGTTAACTGCGCCCTTACAAATCACTGTGGAACCGCCTTCGACTTCGAGTGGTTCAAAGTCGCAGTCACGTTCCCAGTTGAGCGCTGCGCAGTACAAGTCTCAGAAATCCATGGTTTCCGTCGCTGCGAGCGAGTCTCGCGAAACAATCACCGCACGTGCAGTACGTCTCGCAATCTCCGGGTTCGGTGGCATCAGACTGACTTTTCTTTCACAAGCAAATGAAGGCCTCGAACAAGGCTTCAACTGTGCGTAGCGCTGCTCTCGAGGAGACACCTATGTCACCCTCTCGGCGGTCTCGTGCCGGTTCCAAATCGCAGTCACAGTCTCGCGTTGCTACTGATTATCCCCCTTTGCCACCCAGTACCCTGCTGAGTCCATCTGGACAGACAAACCAACTCCCGACTTCCCCCCGGTCACGTCACCGTGCACCTAGTATATCTCCCTCTGATTCACCAAGCCAAGCACCCTTGAAGGCGATGCGCAAAGCTCTCGAAGAGAGAGAAAGACTCCGTTCGGTCGTTAGCACGTCCCAAGTAAACGATGACGGTGTCGCGTCGAAACGTGGTAGCCCGACGATCATCCCCGGAAGCCCCATGTCACCTTCGCATCAAAGCAGGCCTTTCTCGCCCTACCGGCATGCCCCAACGAACGAGGATCTTCTCTACTTGGCAGTTGCGGCTGCACAGACCCAGAAAGCGATTTCTCAGGTCGGTTCTCACGTAGCTTCCCAGGTTCATTCACAGGTGAATGGCGGAGGAAGCAAGGTCTCGCATGTTTCGCAGCATACACACATTACCCAACAGTCTCATCATACACAATTGACGCAGCGCACTCACCAGTCTCGGCAATCTCACTCTCAACGTTCTCAAACTCACGGTGACGAGGACGGTGCGGCTACCCCAACGCCTTCGCGTCCTCCCTCGCCATCGTTCTCACTCAACCCGGCTGAAGAAGAGATGGTTGCGCAAGCGCTTGCGGCGCGTGGTGCTGGTGATCGTACCTCATATGCGCCGAGTACTTTGGAACCTGAGATCGTGAACTCACATTTCCATGATATGGATTTGTGTATACTTCTCCACCAGATGGACGATCTGAGCACCCACGAAGTTGTCAAGAAGGCACTCCGGAAAGCTGTTAGACAGCGTGTGAAGAAGCTGGGAATGAAGTCCGATGCCGAGGTATCAAGGTTTTCTACCCTTTGGACAATCACGGACGTTGCTTATTCTTTCTCTACAGTCAATCAAACAGTATCGTAAGTCGTTCCATGATCATGACCCGAGTGTCCACCTCGACGGCGACTGGCAACCTACGATTCCGGTAAGTACTCTTTCAAGTATGCTATCTCGTCAGTATGTTGACCCCGTTATTCAGCAAGAGCCTCCTGAGTGGGCCAAAGAATTGATAAATGGCATGATTAAGATGCATGAGCGCCTTGACGTCTTGAGCCCTCAGTCATTCAATGCATCGATACCTCCTCGCAGCCAACAGTCATATGCGGAATCCTCCGATTCGCGTCAGCAGTACCGCGGTGGGGACGCCGAGTACACTGAGGGCGATGACCAATACGGACAAACGCCTCGCACGCAGACTGTTAATATCAACACGCAAGTGACAGGCACGATGGCAGAGTCGATGTACCAGGCCAACGAAACTGAAATGGTTGGTAAGTAATGATGAGCGGGTTTGTGAGGCACATTTTCATGTTGGTTGCTATGCACAGACGAGGAGTATACCACTGGCGGGAACAGTACACAACGATTCGGAGCACAGACCCTGACGGAGACTCGCGAATTTTTGAACGCGGATCGTGACGATTCTCCTGGACAACAATTCCTAGAAGAAGAGTTGTACAAGTTGAGAGTGAAGCCTGGAGGAAGCCAGTCCGCGGTCACTCATAAGACATGGGA
>JBBPQT010000373.1:0-16819 GCA_038092715.1 Boletus smithii | reverse complement strand
ATATCTTTTTCCTTCGCACTTCTTGTCCATGACTTATTTTTTGCTACTTTCCGTGTGTGCATTGAGTGAGGCCACGTGTTTCGACTTGCTCAATTAATGTCATTGGAGTCTCGGAGGTTAGCAGCTACTCGTCACAAGCGACGACAGTATACGGGGGATGTACTGTAACGTGTAAGTCAAGTACCTTGTTGATGCTGTGGGTGTACGTCCATCGCACGGTGAACCCATCAATTCGGGAGTGCTGGTATACCAGTGCAAGGCCAGTTCAGCTGAGGCTAGCTTGATTATCAGTGGTGTACCTGATCCAGACACAGCAACTTGAGTCAGAATATGTTTCATCGATCATCCATAATCCATCAATTCGGCAAAAATATGCGCAATGTTGACAGATTGAGTCGGGCTCGGCGGGGATGGAGACAAACATCAACTTGATCTAGATCTATGGGGCGACATAGAGTAGTGACTGCACAAGTACGGGTATTATCAAACAGGCCTGTACGAAGGTCTCAGATGGATAATATCTAACACCGTCATTGATGGGAAATCAAATGAGAAACGGAGAGCTATATATACAAGGAAGCGAAAACAAAATAACGTGATGGAAATGCGAAACTTGGAAGGCTTGGGATGAAATAAGATTCCTGTAACATCACAGCCACCTTGACGGCAGAGCCAGACATTCCAGACAGCCGGAACAGAAAATGAGACCGGAGGGTATCAGCGGAGATGTTCAGTTGTACGACTACAGCTTGTCACCTCTCACCAGATCCCGGGATGCCACCGATGCAAATGGAATGGTAACTAAGAAGTCCAATCAGGTATGATGTTGTTGGTTGTGGAACTGGGTTTGGTAGTAACTGCCTGCACCGTGGGGAGATGGGGAGGGTGACTGGAGCTGTTGATACTGCTGTGCAGGGTATGGTGTAAACATCCCTGTCAGTAGCGACGCGGCCCCACAAACAAAAGAGTGGTGATCTAGCTCTGCTTGGGAGGTGAAAGGATGTCCGCAGCGAGGGCAACGGAAGCATGGATTGTCATAGGTGTGTCTGGGTTGAGGGATAAAGCCGTCGATGGAGTCATGCCCGCGCTCAATGAGCCCTTGGGGCGCAACAGATGGTTGACCAGAGTGGCGCTGGCCCTGCTGGCTCTCGCCTCGCTTCTGGGAGACGTTGGCCGGGGTGAATTGCGCAGGAACTCCGAGACTGTGATAGCCAGAGGATATACGATGACGGGACAAATCAGAACTCCCAATTGTCCGTCTGTTGCCAAGGTAAGATGGCATTTTTATTCTGAGAGGAATCAGAAAGTAATCGCTGCTCTGTCGAAGATACGAACATCAAGTGGTATTTTATATGTTCTGGGAAGGAAGGTGCACTGCAATATGACACCGTATCTGTGGATGTGTGAACCGGACGGCACAGGTCGTAGTTCTATTGGGTACGAAGTTAGCAAATCGAAGTTTGCTGTGCCAGTGGGTACGACAAAAATGACACCTACAATTCGAAAGCAGCTCCTCTGCTGTATTTGATGGGAAAAAATGGTGGATCCCGAAAAAATATGCCATTCTGGTGGTGACACTGACTTTCTGTTAGCAAATACCGTTCAAGACCGTAAGTGCTTTAATTGGGCATCGATCGGACACTTGATGCCCTTGTGAATAATGTAACGCTTGGAGTCATCATGAGATGTGGCCCTTATCTACGTTCGGTGAAGGTTAGTAGAGGTCCAAGTGATTGGATTTCCAAGCATTTCGCCGTATGTAGCGGTATGTCTCTTGCCTACTCGCCACTGAAATTGAGGATGGTGCATTTCCGGTTAGTAGTCGACCCAATGCCCAAGTCTCGTTCGCACGTAAGAACGTGGCTCTCATGCTGTCAGACTATTGAACTGAGCGGTCGCGGTGAAAAATCCCAAAAACAACTAGTAATAGTTCATGTAATAAACATACTGGTTTAGAGCGGTGATAAAATCGAATCCTGCCCATTAATTTGCGCATGGGAAGGCCGCTAAACCGACTGAAGAGAATGGAAGACAATGTCAACTTCGCTGTGGCGGGTTACGGGACTCTGCTTCCCGATCGCTGAGCGTTCTCGGAAGGTATGACGTAGTATCCCGGAGTACTGTGAGTGTAGCGGCGTTCATCACTTGATCTGCTAACAAACGATCGAGATCACGAACCTGCCGTTGCCCGTGCCCATGATACGGTAACACAGTACTAGTGTCCGAGTCGTATAGTACCAGTTGAACCAATGGATAATAAGGTACGTGACAGCGACGTCACACTTTGCCACCCATCGTCATGCATAACTTAAACCATAGTCCTGCCAATGCATTTGGATTTTAAATATCACAAGGTATAGACTGCCTACTACTAATTGAACGAGCCTGCCTTTTTTCTTATAAGGTTTTCGTTCCTGCTGTGAGGCTTAGTCACCGCAGGGGGTATTGGCAGGTGCGCTGTGCGCACTTGCACCTCCAGTATGTGGACTCGTAACACAATGATGTTTTCTCATCGAATTAAAATAGTGCATACTGACAGCTGGAAGCTTTTAGGGCTGCGGTAATGATCTCTCCACGCAGAAACTCACCTGTAAATTAGGATCGAACCCCGACCTCAATTTTGATCAGCATCTCAGCGCAGTGCCCTTTTGCGACGCCGTAAACAATGAAAAGTTCATTGTAACACGGTGGACGAGTTCTAAAGCGAAGGCTCATGTCACAAGAATGGTGCCTGTATGTATCCCTTACTAGTAGCATAGCTCGACGGAGGATCATCTTTTTAACCATGAGCCACAGGGAAGTCCGAGTCCTGGCTTATGGCGTACGCTGTCGTCGGGCGGCTTCGCAAGAAACATCCAGTAGCCTTCCAAGTCCCCGGGGATGATGGATACTTGCTTTTTTCCGTCAACGCCATCACCCTCCACGACCGTAGAGAGGCTGACCCGTTGAAACACCGTGATCTAGCTATAAGGGCGTTCTCCGACTACAACCACGATGTTTGAATTCCCATAATTGCCCTCAGAAGAACTCCCGGCCTTCGGACCTTCCAGATGACTTACCCTGCTATAACTTGAAAGCGCCGGAAAGAGTGGATGAAGCAGAGGCGTACTTCTAAATATATCATGGACCTTTGGTCCGTCAAAGAGCTCGAGGATCTCTGCTGCGTTGTACTGATTGTCGCGGCACAATTGACTGATCAAGCAGGGCTCCTAGCTTCGTTTGGGGCAGGACGTAGAGCACATAAAAACTCTCGCCACCAAATGGGGGCTTGTTCCCTGCAGGTTAGTGACACTCTGTCTCGAGCCTTCCAACGAGCATGACCATAAAATCACTGGCATTGATACCATCACAGAAGCTGAAGGCGGCCTCGTCCCTTGATACTCCACTTCACCCGGGATCATTTACTTTATCGGACATCTCAGGGAGAACATGTTTACTTGCCGCAAGGCTTGCTCTGTACGCATTGGCTCCTCACCCAGGTCAATCGGTTTTCCTTGGTCCCTTTCGAATGATAACTCTGAATTCATCTGTATCATGTTCTACCCTCTAACGTACGCATTCCTACCCTTGACCTTTTGCCCATCTCTCATCCCAGCCCACCAGCTCAACCCGAGGGACACGATACATGCAACAAGTGTTATCTGTAAACTTCCCAAGTAACATGCCTTCCCATCGAGACACTGGTGTTCCGAGGGTAGCTCGCGTGGCACCAAGGTGATCAACGACGAGAAACGCGTCACCGATGAGGGATGCATGTCCTGCGCAGGCGCATGGGTGTCCAGGTTGCGCCCAAACATAAGGGAGAAAAGGTTGCCGCCGATAACGGGTGAGAACGAGACATAACCCCAGTTCTCAGAGAAGTGACCTGGTGTACGGAATGAGTTGATGCGTAATTAGGTCTTAAGCGTAGAAAAGTGGACCCACCCAGCCCAAACCAGTCAATCAGGATCGTTGTGTAGCTCCCAAACAAAGATCCGTATGCAAGCCCCAATAAAAGGGTAGCTATCCATAATGTCTCGACGGAGGAAACAGCAATCGCGGTCGCCTGGGAGATGATGAAAAGGGATGAGACGATGCAGAGACAATAGGCGCGCGGAAGGCGAAGACGGGTGTGTGTAAGGTCAGACATTAAGCCTGAGATACAATCAACTAAGGTCAGGGGAAAGACGCGAAGACTTCACCAATTAGAATACGTCCTGCAAAATTTCCTAAGCTCAGGATGGATACCTGAGTGGCTTGCCACTTGGAGGCTTCAATCTCATCATAAACTATATGCGTTTTGGCGTAAAGCGCTTGTGAAATTGACCCGACGTTGTTTATATCTATTGGGGAGAATGTGTTGGGGAAAGCTTCAACAACGTCAGATGGACTGACACATGATACCAGTTCCGCCACCTGTGGCTGGAAAGTAAGCGTGAATTCCCAATATCTGGAGTGGATACCCACATATTCCCATGATCACGAAGAGAAGGTAAAAGTCTGGAGTGAGCCAAAGTCGTTTTCCGTGGATATCCGGCAACGCGTCTTTATCCCCGACACTGCTTTCACGGTGCAAACTCACTGGAAGATTGGACTCGACAGCGGATGGTTCCTGCTCGTGTGATAGGAGTGGTGCAGATTCTGCGTTCGCCTCAGTATCCACCTCTGGATGTGCCTCCCCGATGAAGACGACAGTATCTCCGCTCGGGATGGGATTGTAACCCTCGACGGTGGCCCCGTCCTGCGCGTTTGAACTCGTCGGAGGTAGCGGGACTAGCTTGACGGTGAACAGACCTATGAGCATCGGAGTCGCTGTTCCGATGGCGAGGAGCAGTAGGAAGCCAGATGTATCTCCAGGGAAGAGTGTTTGCTCAAGCAGAGAAAACAAAAAGGCCGAGAGGCCGAGACCCGATAGAACAAGCCCAGTGGTAGTGGCACGCTAACGAACATCAGTTACATGTACTCGGCATGAACACAGAAGGCAGAAGGGAAAGAGTACCCACAGAACTGGGCGGGAAACTCTTCGCGGTCGTGTTGGTAGCGGCGCTGATCCCCGCATTGCCGCCCAAGCCTGTCATCAAGCCGCACGCAACGAGTAATACAAAATGTATCACCGAAATAGTCGAACCAGCGTCTATGCCATCGTCATACATTTGTTTGATACCCAAGTAACCGAAGAGGAGACAGATTGAAGCGCCAATAAGCGGGATTCGTGGGCCCCTGCGGTCGACGATACGACCCCAGACGGGGCCGGAGAAGTATACGCCCACTGTGGAGACATTAATCGAGGGCTAGGGAGGATATATGAGCGCATACTATTTCCTGCGAGACCGATGATATTGAGTTGCGTATGAGATACCCGAAGGCGAGCACCCAGCTGAGGTGCGTAGGCTGGATATGTTCATGGGGAGAAAGAGGGTCGGGAAAGAACGACATACCAGAGTACATCTGTTGGACCGCAATCACCCTCGATCAGTTTTTCTTTCTATCATGTAGTGCGAAACCCACCCACATAATTAGTTCCAGAACTCAACGCGACGAGGATGGATCCGAGGAGCGTGATGGTCCGGGATATGCTGAGCATTTTCTCTGGTGGTATGGACAATTTGGCGTTCACCGACATTGTGCGTGTTGACACGGAATACTGGGACTTAATATAAGTAGCTGCGGAGGAGGTGATGGAGGGCGGTGAAGTGGGTCTTGTAGGGTCTTGTGGAAGCGGTGCCATGACATTCCGGGAGATTCAATTACTGTAATCCTGTACCTCTGAATCAGACCCGAGTCAGTCGGACCTCCGAGTCGACGTCCGCTACGGCATCTCAACATCTCATCAGTTTGCGCACCGAGTTTATAAAAAGAAGAAGCTCAGGCTGTGTCACACGGATACCCCGCAAAGTCAGACATTATTTTTGCCCGGGGTATACTGAAGCCCCAGTGAAATTCAGTAGAAGATCAATCCATCGTGCAAGACGGAAGATTTCCGTAAACTGACTCGCCGGTCGCCTGTGTTCCCAAGGTAACCATGGTCGCGCGTCCAACCATCCCCCTTAGTAGTACGCTGACCACCTAACATAGTAGGCTACCGGTTTGTTGATTGACCCAGTCCATGACCTTTCTGTTCGCTTTAACACCGTCGCGTCTCGCCTCGAATGCCCAGAGGGAAACGCAAGAATCCTCTCGTTCGAACTTTGTGACATAGATTCGGTCCAGTGGTTTATCCCGCTTCATCGAGGTTTTGTCAATTGTCCTTATGCAGGGTAATTGACTATTTGCCAGATCAACCGGAGTTCATACCGCCAGGAGAGGAACGCGGTACGTATCCAACAGACAACCGTCATAGCTATCTGACTCTCTTAAGACCATCAGTCAATAATTGATCGGGTGACGCTTCTTCAAGATCATGGACACCTTTATCAGGCACCAAAACTGCTTCGGATTTCAAGGCGTACCGAGAGGCGCACCCCGGTCACAATGGGCGCCCTCCATATCGCACAGGCCCTTTAATCATGATCTACGAGGAAGTGTTTTCAGATATCGTAGACGATCTTGCCCGTCTCTCGGACCGCCCGATCAACGAGGACATCTTGGCTCAAATCGGTGGACTCGCAATCAAGTCTCTTGCGATATGATATGGCTCCTAGTCTGAACGTGAGAGCGCCATGTACTCATCATGGAGACACTCTTCTGTGTCCAATTAAAGAGAGCTCCTGACACTTCCAGCTACGAAGAGTTATGCTGTCGTTCAGGAGAACGGTGCAATTTATATGCACCTCGAGTGTAAGAATGAGCTAGGGTTGGGTGGCATGGCAGACTTTGAAGGGGCGCTGAAGTTGCTTAAGCATATTGCGGATACCCAAGGCATGTCGTGCTCCATCTGTTCGTAGAAAGATTGCCACTGACATGCATTGCATGACATTGACCTGTACGCTACAGTCCGCAACGAGACGTGTTGCCCCTGCATCCACGTATCCATTTCAGGACCTTACTACATGTCACTCGGCGGCTCCATTCTCACCAACACGTACAGCTGTCAATCGTTTCAACTACATCTATGTATCTTGGTAGCGACCCCTTCAGGACGAGCAGCATCTACGACACCGCAAAGATCATCGATATCTTCCGTAATGCACTGAGCAAGATGCGAGAAAAATACAAGGCAATGGAATACATATTTATAGTGGTCTGTCTTTATTCGATCCAGAGACACTTTATTTTGCTCGATCAAACTCACAGGGTCAAGGCAAAGTCTCAGACGCACATCATGGTCTACTACTTAAACTAAAAAAATAAAATAAGATGGAACGATACACACAAACTCCACAACAAGCGCGATCTACCACACGAGGGAAATCCTTTGTCATTTTCGTCCTTTGAAGAACCAGTAGTATGCCGGTCAGTCGTTGTGAGGGTTACGACACAGGAGAGAGAGATCATGCACCCGAATCGTCGGGTTCGATTTGTCGAGCACAGGATGGAAAGACGAGTCTGGTAATATGAACCGTTGCGCACTCCCGAGTGGGGGAAGGCCTCTTCTCACGAGGCCTGCGGGATGACAGTAACAGCATTAGATTGGGTCTTGAAGCTTGAAGCTTGAGTGCGGCTGCACCCTCCAGCAGTTCTTGTACACACGGCCCGAGTGCAGCGTTAACTGACGGCAGGTGATCCTGAAAACACGGTAGGGCATTTCACGAGAAATGTGCAACACAGGAATACACACTCTAACGTGCCATGTATCAGTCCAGGTGAAGCCCGTCATTGCGTTATACTCCTCACGGAACTCCAAATCGGAGTGGTACTACTCGTTGATCGAACATCCAACGAAAAATCCTGGGATCATCCTTTTCAGTGGTCGCCATCAGACAAGAGATATCAAAATGCCACTAACCAGAACACGGATTGGAAGACGTATCACTGTCGAGCCATCCCACATACAATCAGATCGTCATATCTACGGTACTTTGAGAACTCCACCCCAAGCGATGGATCGGTAATGTACCACAGACGACGCTGTAGAGCAGACTAAACATCAACGCCGGGAATTGCTCCTCGTTAGCCATGCGAAGAAGATCTAAGTATGTGATAAGTAGACGATGGAGTTGCCGACGGGGGACGTCCAAGGAAGTAGGCCTCAAAATTGTGGACGTAGATGAGGAAAATGGTTGAATAATCCGGATTCGTCACTGGAATCCTCTCCACCTCGTCACTGAGTTGATGTCGCTCCTCGACAAGCATCTCCTCACAGATTGAAATGATGAGTGGTGCATGGGAACTCTTCGCCATGTAGTTCAGAATTGGGATTGCCTCCCCACTGCAACGTTGAGGAAGTATTACCGGGACGTCCTCCCTGAATGACATTCCGAACAAGGACGGTGAGGAACGATTCCTTTGGAAATGAGGTCTTCGCGAGGTTCTCTAGTACATCGAGCACTACCCGAATCCTGCCAGTGGTACAGTCAGCGAGCGCGGTATTGTGCAGGCGTTGTTGAAGGCCATCGTCTATGATCCTGTCTATATCGTCCCAGAGATCAACACGTGCTGTGTCATCCGAGACGCGAAGATGATCGAGCGGATCGAGCATGCGCTCACTGGTATACAGGGGGGGACCCATCTAAGAAGCCGAAATGAACGAGTTGAACTTTTCTGAGCGTCCTGTCTCGAACCTATCACTCACGGCGGACGGGGAGGTTCTATATACAGAAGCACATTCAATTGGTTTTCCCTGGTCCCTTTGAATGATAGCTCTGGATTCGTGTGACACGACTCAGACTAGAGTGAGTAATGACGAACTATAATGTAGGTGAGCATACTGAGTAAATATAAAAGATGGGACCTCACCTCAGTTGATGTAGATGAACGACTAAGGGAGTCGGAACGAGGAAGGGAAGGACTACAAGGCAAGATTGAGACGGAGAATCAAAGGACAACGAGGATTAGACGTGTACGACGAACTGATCATCTATGTTGTACGTATACAATGTGTCATTGGATTGTGATACCGTCTGTATTGTGTTCTACCCTCTAACGCACGCATTCCTACCCTTGACCTTTTGCCCATCTCTCATCCCAGCCCACCAGCTCAACCCGAGGGACACGATACATGCAATCAGTGTCACCTGTAAACTTCCCAAGTAACACGCCTTTCCATCGAAACACTGGTGTTCCGAGGGTAGCTCGCGTGGCACCAAGGTGATCAACGACGAGAAACGCGTCACCAATGAGGGATGCATGTCTTGCGCAGGCGCATGGGTGTCCAGGTTGTGCCCAAACATAAGGGAGAAAAGGTTGCCGCCGACAACGGGTGAGAACGAGACATAACCCCAGTTCTCAGAGAAGTGACCTGGTGTGGGAATGAGTTGATGCGTAATTAGGTCTTAAGCGCAGAAAAATGGACACACCCAGCCCAAACCAGTCAATCATGATCGTTGGGTAGCTCCCAAACAAAGATCCGTATGCAAGCCCCAATAAAAGGGTAGCTATCCATAATGTCTCGACGGACGAGACAGCAATCGCGGTCGCCTGGGAGATGATGAAAAGGGATGAGACGATGCAGAGACAATAGGCGCGCGGAAGGCGAAGACGGGTGTGTGTAAGGTCAGACATTAAGCCTGAGATACAATCAACTAAGGTCAGGGGAAAGACGCGAAGACTTCACCAATTAGAATACGTCCTGCAAAGTTTCCTAAGCTCAGGATGGACACCTGAGTGGCTTGCCACTTGGAGGCTTCAATCTCATCATAAACTGTATGCGTTTTGGCGTAAAGCGCTTGTGAAATTGACCCGACGTTGTTTATATCTATCGGGGAGAATGTGTTGGGGATAGCTTCAACAAAGTGAGATGGACTCAGACTGACACATGATACCAGTTCCGCTACCTATGGCTGGAAAGTAAGCGTCGGTTCCAGATATCTGGGGTGGCTACACACATATTCCCATGATCACGAAAATAAGGTAAAAATCTGGAGTGAGCCAAAGTCGTTTTCCGTGGATATCCGGTAACACGTCGTTATCCCCGACACTTCTCTCGCGGTGCAAATTCACTGGAAGATTGAACTCGACAGCGGATGGTTCCTGCTCGTGTGATAGGAGTGGTGCAGATTCTGCGTCCGCCTCAGTGTCCACCTCTGGATGTGCCTCCCCGATGAAGACGACGGTGTCTCCGCTCGGGATAGAATTGTAACCCTCGATCGTGGCTCTGTTCGGAGGTAGAGGGACTGGCTTGACGGTGAGCAGACCTATGAGCATCGGAGTCGCTGTTCCGATGGCGAGGAGTAGTAGCAAAGCAGATGTATCTCCAGGGAAGAGTGTTTGCCCAAGCATAGAAAACAAGAAGGCAGAGAGCCCGAAACCCGACAAAACAAGACCAGTGGTAGTGGCACGCTAACGAACATCAGTTACATGTACTCGGCATGAAACAGAAGGGAAAGAGTACCCACAGAACTGGGCGGGAAACTCTTCACGGTCGTGTTCATAGCGGCGCCGATCCCCGCATTGCCGCCCAAGCCTGTCATGAAGCCGCACGCAACGAGTAATGCAAGATGTATCACCGAAATAGTCGAACCAGCGTCTATGCCATCGTCATACATTTGTTTGATACCCAAGTAACCGAAGAGGAGACAGATTGAAGCGCCAATAAGCGGGATTCGTGGGCCCTTGCGGTCGACGATACGACCCCAGACGGGGCCGGAGATGTATACGCCCACTGTGGAGACATTAATCGAGGGCTAGGGAGGATATAAACGCATACTATTTCCTGCGAGACCGATGATATTGAGTTGCGTATGAGATACTCGAAGGCGAGCACCGAGCTGAGGTGCGTAGGCTGGATATGTTCATGGGAAGCAAGAGGTTTGGGTGCAAAGAACGACGTACCAGAGTATATCTGTTGGACCGCAATCACCCTCGATCAGTTTTTCTTTCTATCATGTAGTGCGAAACCCACCCACATAATTAGTTCCAGCACTCAAACCGACGAGGATGGATCCGAGGAGCGTGATGGCGCGGGATATGCTGAACATTTTGTCTGGTGTTATGGACAATTTGGCGTTCACCGACACTCTGCGTGTTGACACGGAATACTGGGACTTAATCTGGCTGCGGAGGGGGTGATGGAGGGAAGCGAAGTGGGTCTTGTGAGGGCTGTCATGTGGGAGATTTAATCGATACTGTACCTCACGCATAAGTCTGTCGGAGCTCGATGCCCGACCGTCGTCATCTCATCACCGATCCAGCCGCACCGAGAAAGCTGTGTCGCACATTCCCTGTAAAGTCATACTTGTCCAAAAAAAACAACCTTACAGCCAAGCACGAACGGACCTCCAGGTCATTCTGCCAGCTGTAACGCGCCTTCTCTTGATACTTATCAGCTTTAGCGCCAAACATCGATCTCTAGGCTCTAGCGGATGGATCTCAACACCTTCCAGCTGTCTATCTCGCAAGTGCAGTTCTCCCCTCAAGTACTCAGAAGCTTGGCGTGTTAGAAATCGTGCTCGACATGTGGATGGTGCACGAGGGAATTTCACGGGCAGGGGTCGGGCCGGGTACGTCTTGCACTTTCACTCCCACGTTATTGTCGGCGTGACGAAGCTAATCCAATCCATGTCTTTAATGATGGTTAGGGGGGACGCATCGTCGAGTTTTTTTCAACGGGGGAGGTGCGGAAACAGTTCAGGCGTTGTTATGTGTCGGCCTTGCAAAGCTCGGGGATAATTTCGAACGAACGAGTACGTCTCACCGTCCGTCATGGATATTTGGGGCGTGTTTTCTGACAACGCGTCCACGATAGGTGTTAAAGGATCTCGTGGTGGCCTGTCTCTTGTCTGATACCGCCGAGAATCAAGAACTGAAACATTATTTGGCGTATTTCTCCCCCGTGTATGGTTATTCGTTGAGCACGAAACAGAATCGGATGCGCCAGGTAACGTCGACTAATCTTTTGCCATGATTCAGACTGCTCACGTTCTCGTGTGCGGATAGATCTCGGTACCGATATTCGAACAGCTCGCGGTGGCAACGCGTGATTTGGACAACGGTCAAGAAATTCACCTGCGCAGATCATAGGGATGTTTGTCGACTAGACGGATCCGCAAAAAGCCATGTAAGCTGTCTGTTTGCGTGAGGTGGGGAACGTGTGTGAATTGACGTGCGTAGTGAAGTACAGGGTCAGACGATCGACGACGGGGTACATCTTGACTTGGCAGAGGATATTCTGAGGGTGTTATTCAAGCATGATAAGGAGTTGTGTCAGGTCTTGGGACGGTTGCACTTCCTTGAAACTATCAATGACGACGAGATTCGAGTGTCGAAGTTGTTGGTGCGCAATGTCTTTACGGTACGCCCTCATTCTCGCTTTCTGTATTCATGTTTGACACCCATGCTTGCCCACCAGCGCCGGTCCATCCGAGACATCTCTGCACGCAATACACTCACTGAACTCGACACGACGATCAGTAAGAGATATGCAGACAAGTTGTCCAGCTTGAAGAGTATGGACACTTCCAACAGCTTGAATCGTTGTTCAAGTTCTTGGACGACATTATACTGTTGGAGGACGATGAGGTTGTGGAAATGAGGGGACAAAATCGGTGCGTTATCATGAGCGATGGTGCTGGCAGGTGTTTAAAAAATACTGATGGAGATGCGGGTATAGCCGATCGTATGGCGGAGGATACGAGTGTTGGATCTGGGACGTCGGAGGCGAGGAAGACTTCCAAAGGAAAGGAGAAGCAGAGCAAGTAAGTGCGTGTCCTGCTATTTATTGCGTTCATCGTGTGCTGATGCATGACGGCCGATGTACTAGACGGCGGAGGGTACCGTGCTCGAATAATAGGAGCTACCCGAGGGATATGTGACGCCTCCACCAGCGAGGACGCTTCCAAAGAGGGCTGCGTCAGTGTTTCCGTTCATACATGTCTCATGATTTTGTTTGTGGGATGGAGGGACTAATTGAGAATGTAGATCGGTAAAGAAAGCAGTACCTAACATTACCGATGACGATGACGAGGATGTGGAGGAAGAGGAAGCGACACCTGCGCTAAGACGGCAGGACGTGCGCGCAGGGTACGTCTCCCGCAATTCGCTGTTCATTCCCATTCTATTCTGGTCTGATTATGGTGGGTGATTGGTAGTGCACCTGAGCCGCAGCCAGTATCGACGGGGAGAAACACGACATTTGATTCGATCATGGAGGAAGAGGAGGAAGAGGTGTTTTCGATCGTGGTGAGAGGGAATGAGTGAATGTGTCAGTGAGAGGGGTTGGAGTGATCTGAATTTATTTGTGCGAGTCCTGGGTATTTTTTCTTGTCGTGTATTGATTTGTCTATTTTTACAGTATTCGTGTTGTACCGTGTAGTGTACAAGTATACAAGATATTGTCGGACGAGGCGATAACTTTGAGTCAGGTTCGCCTACGATCGAACCTCCCAGGCTAAAGACGAGGAGCGTGACGAGGAGAGTCAACACGGATGGTAGGTCATGAACCTGGTACCGCCTTGACATTCATGACAATTGCACACTCCATGACCTTTGATGCGACCTTTCTTGGGATGATTCACTTTGATTGAAGGGCTGGAGTCACTCGGTCCCTGTCATCGAGCGGCTTCGCAAGAAACACTGGCCGTCCAAGTCCCCGGGGACAATGCATACTTACTCTTTTCCGCCAACGCCATCACCCTCCACAACTGTAGAGATGCGAAGAGGTGGAATATAAAAGCAGTCATGATGCAAGTGCGGGGAATTTCACAGGTTCCGTACCAAGTGCGCGGGTTTTGGCGGATCCAATCTGTACTAGTATTGTGTTGCTTGCTCGACCACCAATGCATTGTTTAGCAACTGTGTTTTCAACAAAAACTCACCATGAGATCGAGGGTTTTACGGAGGTCTTGCTTACTGGTATTATCACTCACGGACGGAGAGGATATACGGAACCACATTCAATTGGTTTTCCCTGATCCCTTTTGAATTCTGTAGCGTGTTCTACCCTCAAACGTACGGATTCCTACCCTTGACCTTTTGCCCATCTCTCATCCCAGCCCACCAGCTCAACCCGAGGGACACGATACATGCAATCAGTGTTACCTGCAAACTTCCCAAGTAACACGCCTTCCCATCGAAACACTGGTGTTCCGAGGGTAGCTCGCGTGGCACCAAGGTGATCAACGACGAGAAACGCGTCACCAATGAGGGATGCATGTCCTGCGCAGGCACGTGGGTGTCCAGGTTGCGCCCAAACATAAGGGAGAAAAGGTTGCCGCCGACAAGAGATGAGAACGAGACGTAAGCCCCGTTCTCAGAGAAGTGAGCTGGGGTAGGGAATGAGTTGATGCGTAATTAGGTCTCAAGCGCAGAAAAATGAACACACCCAGCCCAAACCAGTCAATCAGGATCGTTGAGAAGCTCCCAAACAAAGATCCGTATGCAAGCCCCAATAAAAGGGTAGCTATCCATAATGTCTCGACGGATGAGACAGCGATCGCGGTCGCCTGGGAGATGATGAAAAGGGATGAGACGATGCAGAGACAATAAGCGCGCGGAAGGCGAAGACGGGTGTGTGTAAGGTCAGACATTAAGCCTGAGATACAATCAACTAAGGTCAGGGGAAAGACGCGAAGACTTCACCAATTAGAATACGTCCCGCAAAGTTTCCTAAGCTCAGGATGGATACCTGAGTGGCTTGCCACTTGGAGGCTTCAATCTCATCATAAACTGTATGCGTTTTGGCGTAAAGTGCTTGTGAGATTGATCCGACATTGTGTATATCTATCGGGGAGAATGTGTTGGGATAGCTTCAACAAAGTGAGATGGACTCGGACTGACACATGATACCAGTTCCGCTACCTATGGCTGGAAAGTAAGCGTCGATTCTAGATATCTGGGGTGGCTACGCACATATTCCCAAGATCACGAAGAGAAGGTAAAAATCTGGAGTAAGCCAAAGTCGTTTTCCGTGGATATCCGGCAACATGTCGTTATCCCTGACACTTCTTTCACGGTGTAAACTCACTGGAAACTTTAACTCGATAGCGGATGGTGGAACGGGAACCCGATACAAGCTAGGTTCCTGCTCGTGTGACAGGAGTGGTGCAGAATCTGCGTCCGCCTCGGTATCCGCCTCTGGATCTAACGTTACCTGTGCCTCTCCGATGAAGACAACAGGGTCTCCGCTCGGGATGAGATCGTAACCTTCGATCGTGGCTCCGTCCTGCGCGTTTGAACTCGTCGGAGGTAGAGGGACTGGCTTGACGGTGAGCAGACCTATGAGCATCGGGGTCGCTGTTCCGATGGCGAGGAGTAGTAGCAAGGCAGATGTATCTCCAGGGAAGAGTGTTTGCTCAAGCAGAGAAAACAAGAAGGCCGAGAGGCCGAGACCCGATAGAACAAGACCAGTGGTAGTGGCACGCTGACGAACATCAGTTACATGTACTCGGCAGGAATGCAGAAGGGAAAGAGCACACACAAAACTGGGCGGGAAACTCTTCGCGGTCGTGTTCATAGCGGCGCTCATCCCCGCATGGCTGCCCAAGCCTGTTATGAAGCCGCACGAAACGAGTAATGCAAAATGTACTGCCGAAATAGTCGAGCCAGCACCTATGCCATCGTCGTACATTTGTTTGATACCCAAGTAACCGAAGAGGAGACAGATTGAAGCGCCAATAAGCGGGATTCGTGGGCCCTTGCGGTCGACGATACGACCCCAGATAGGGCCGGAGATATGTCCGCCCACTGTGGAGACATTAATCGAGGGCTAGGGAGGATATATAAGTACTAGTACATACTATTTCCTGCGAGACCGATGATATTGAGTTGCGTATGAGATACTCGAAGGCGAGCACCGAGCTGAGGTGCGTAGGCTGGATGTGTTGTTCATGGGGACTCGGAAGCAAGAGGTTCGGGGGCGTTAAAGAACGACGCACCAGAGTATATCTGTTCGACCGCAATCACCTCGGTCAGTGTTTTTTCTATCACGTGGTGTGAAACCTACCCACATAACCAGTTCCAGAACTGAACGCGACGAGGATGGATCCGAGGAGCGTGACGACCCGGGATCTGCTGAGCATTTTGTCTGGTGTTATGGACAATTTGGCGTTCACCGACATGGTGCGTTTTGATACGGAATACTGGCACTTGATCTAGCTGGTGAGCAGGTCACCGTGCGCGTGATGGAGGGAAGTGAAGTGGGTCTTGTGCGGTCTTGGCCGCGGCCGCATCAGCAAATCCTCAAATCACTTTACGGCACTTTGTGGGAACTTTGCGCGCACTTTCGTAGTCATGCGTGTATGGCATTGAGTAATAAACTACTTTGAAAGTACATCACAAAAATTGCAAAATTGTGAGATTACAATAGATCGTAATATTTTTTATTATCACCTGCTATGGACTGGATTGACATATCAGATTTCAGTCAGCCTTATCCTGGAATCCCAATAAACACTTTTTCAACCCAGAAGCAAGCTATTTGAATGAGTGCTGTCATTCTGATATCTCCAGACAATGACTTAGATTGTAGCAAAGCAGATGCAGTCCGAAAACTTTATTGCCTTCATCAGCAAATGTTAACATTGCTTAATTGCACTTAAATTAAACTTATTTGTACTTATGGCTGTTGAGAATGTAACATCACTAGCCTAGTTACCCTAATGGTATTAGGTGTGACTCATTAGGTGTGACTCATTCCTAATAAGTGTTACTCATTCATTAGGATTCTTATCCTAATAGGCATGACTCATGTGTGACTCATATAGTGACTCATCACATGATAATAATCACGACCATGTGATCTAAAGTCTAGACTACAAGTCTAGATTGCTTACACTATCCATGATGTCACTATGGCGCAATACTGACG
>JBBPQT010000372.1:0-16849 GCA_038092715.1 Boletus smithii | reverse complement strand
GGTCGCGAGCGGAGGGGACATTTGAAGGGTCGTCGAGGGTCGGGGGAGGGTCGGGCATGGTGAGAGCGGGCATTATTGGGGGGGCGTGGAGGGCGTGGGGGAGGAGGGGAGGGGGAGAAAGGAGTGGAATATGTCTCGCCTGAGAGCGAGTCTTATAACGAATCCGACATGGAAGACATTCCCAAGTAGTTGATCCCTTCCCTTATGTAAGCATCGGATAAATAACCCCGACCCGGCTATCTGACAGCACTTGAGCTGACCATGGCAAACGACAACATCACCATCCTCACCCAATCCCACTCTGCCATCGCCGCCAAAAAACGGGCAAAGCATGCCCAGATAAAGGAGATCGTATTCGACGACGAGGCTCGCAGGTAGGCGTCTTTCTTGTCAATTGTGCATGCAACCAACCCATCGATGGAGAACCTTCTTGACGGGGTTCCACAAGCGCAAAGTCGCACGACGCGAGGAGGCCAAGAAAAAGGCACAGCTCAGAGAGAAGCAGGAGAGACTAGAGACGCGACGAGAGGTATGACCGCTTGCTCCACCGGTTCGCACTTCTCATCGTGGCATAGCATCGTCGCGCTCTCGCGGAACGGGCCGCACGGAATGCCGCCGAAGTCGAACGAGCATATGGTGCCTTTGCAGGTATGGGAACGCGAATCTGCTCGTACCGTCCTGATTGTGCAACAACAGACGGGGACGGGGACGAGTTGGGTGGAGTGTCTAGCGAGCCTGATGCGATGGAGGAAGAGTATGAGGGAGAGGAACAGCTGGCGACGGTGACGGTCGTACAAGACTTTGATCTGTCTACGGAGTTGCATGGGCCAGCACCGCGAAAGTGTGCGGAGAGAGGAGAGGCGAAGCGGAAGACGGTCAAGTGCGAGATCAAGGCTGCCCGTTGGACGGCACGACGGACGGGAAAGGCGGAGCGGGCGGGCCGAAAACGGAAGTAGTGTACTCGTTTAGGCAATTTACACTTTTGACCCAACTCGACGATGAACTCGCTCTACACTCTCGGTACAAGACAGACAAACTCACTCACAGCCGACCTAGAACGTCTCAGAAATGGCGACAATTCCGCATCCCTCCTAGGTCTTTATCCCTTCCTCTTTCCCAACCACTCCTCTCACACAACATACGCCGTTAGGACAGATTTCCGCCTCCCTTGCTGCTATGCAGCGCACCATCGAAGATTATGATGCCATGACAAAGAGGGAAATCTTAAAGGCAAAGCAAGAAAAGGGCCAAATGTACTTGTGCCATCTACACCCTCCTCCTCAGCTCACAACCCTCCAGGCGGGTACAAAAGTTCCGCGCAGACTTTGCAGACCTAAAGAGCCAGTTTGAACGCATAAAGAACGAGGTACGCCTCTCCTTCGACCTTGTCTTGCTTGCTACAGCATGCCCCACAGAGAACCGCCTCGCAGCGCAATGAACTCCTTCAAGGAGCACCATCGGGCATTCACTCGCCCTCTACATCAGACGCGCGGAGACGCATTACTAGCCAGTTGAATGCTGCTGCGTCCTCACAGCACTCCGAGTCTCCTTTCCAAACACCAATATCACTCCCAAACTCGACCCTACGTGAGCATCACGCACTGCGCGAACATTCCTTCATCCAAACCACAGAGGCAAGGCTCGATGAATTCCTTGCCCAGGGACGCGAAGTCTTGGACAACCTTGTCGATCAGCGCAACGTGTTGAAGGGTACTCAGAGACGACTCCTCAGTGCCGCAAACACGTTGGGCCTCAGTCGTGATGTGATTGGATGGATCGAACGACGAAGGTCAGGGTCACTTACCTCGCCTTGATGTATCATTGACATGGTCACCCAGTACACAAGACATGTATATCTTTTTGGGTGGTACACTGTTCACGTTTGTTTGTTTCTTTTTCATTTGGAGGTATCTAGGCTAGCTTTATGTACTTTTTCTTTGCTTTCATGCGCAACGCGGTAGCGACGTGGCACCGGGACTCGGCTTGAAGCTTGAACTTTGTTGAACCGGTCTGATTAGCGAGACTACCAAAAGTGGATGCTTGGCTCTTCGGAGAATCTTCCTCACCAAAACGATGGTTGCGGGAACCTCCAATTCTGCATACGACTACACCGAGGGCGCATCTGCCATCGACATAGACGATGCGGTCGTACAACGTTCCCGCGCCCGGCGAGACTCTCAGTACGGCGGCCCCGACGACACCGATGGTACAATGTTCGATGGCCCAGGTCACATAGCGATTCCGTCCAGCGTATCGAGGATGTCTTATACAGAACGGGGTTTGCCAGACAGACGAAGCTCTGAGTGGTCCAGAAGTAGGAGGAGGAGCGAGGACGGTACAGTGGCAGGCTCTCTTTCCGGGAGGGCAGGGGGGAAACGCAGAATGAGCTCAGAGAGTCAGATTTCGCAGGCATCTGCGGTTGGCGGAACAGAAAGCGGGGCAGAAGGGGAGACCGAGCTGCTGGTTGGTAGCATTGGGAGGCAGCCAAGGCGTTCACCATCACCGACGATGAACAGGTCATCCGTATTCGAGAACATCGCTCAGTTGTTCGGTAGGGGTGGAGGGGAGCCTTCGACACGTCGGGCGTCTGTCTCGCCTTCTCGACGCTCAAGACGCAGCAGACTTTCAGATGCAGGTTCCGACTATGCCCTTGGGTCGGAGGACGAAGGCGACGAGCGCTGGGGCTATTCCTCGGGCGAGGAAGACGACAGCGCCGAGTCTCATGCATCACGGATGTCCAGCTCCGTTGCAAGCGAGATTGACTTTGGCTCAGAGCCACCATCACCCAGTGGCCCTTCTTCGCACCTACCATTATTCGCATCCGATCCAATTTTCGGAGACGAGGTTCGTATAGAAATAGATGCCCCGCTAGAGTCTCTGGATCCACCACCGCCGGGTCCACCCAGCAGACAAACAATATATATTGCAGACGAGGACAGCACCCTACGGTTTGTGGGCTACGAAGTCGTACCTTGGCGTCAATGGCTTTGGTGGACACTGAGTGTGTTGACATTTGGCATCCTTGCACTCCTTGGCCACTGGCTCCCTCGCCTATGGCTTCGGTGGGTCGTTCGTGAAAAGGCTTTCAAAGATCTCAGACATGGTTTCGTCGTCATCGAGGTATGTATTATTCCGTGTCAAATGCACTTGTGTGTCACCATGTTCCAGTCTTCCCATAGAGATATAACACTATTTCCCGTCAAACGGATCACATACCCTTACGAGCGATCGACTGTCTTTCCTAGCACCTTACCCGAGTCGAATGGACAGCCTCGGAAACTCTCTGTGTCTTCAAGATCAAAACCAACTGGGGATAATGGCGAGAGTAAAGCTGAGATGCTGGAAGATCTTCATCTAGTCGACTACCGTTACTCGCGGTTTGCATTAGACACTCGAACAGGTTTGTTCATAATGGTCAGGTAGGTTTGCGGTTCGGTGCATCACACTTTCTTCTTATGTCATTGTAGGGATTGGAGAGACCCGACTTGGATAGGATCACAAGCTGTACAAAATGGCTTACCAGAATATACCAGGAAACAGCGTCTGACATTATTTGGTCCCAATCTGCTTGACATTGTTGGGAAATCGACTTTGGCACTCCTTGTAGATGAGGTATGTGTGCGCAAGCAATCTCAGGCGATAAACTAACGTCGGAGAAGATTATCCATCCATTTTATGTCTTCCAAGTTGCAAGCATTATCTTATGGTCTCTTGACACCTACTATTATTATGCCTTCTGCATCGCACTAATATCTACATTGAGTGTGGTCACAACGCTCGTGGATACCAAAAAGGTGAACTTGGTTCCTCGAGCTCGGCGTGAAGTGCTGAACATCACATAGACTATCAGACGCATGCGTGAGATGTCACGCTTCTCATGTGAAGTTGTCGTCTATACTGACGGGAAGTGTAGGTTTCTTCCTCGCTTTTGGCCCGCTGTCATGATGCAGAATTTGTCCAGGGACTGTGGCCGACTCTTCGGAACTTGTACCGGGAGACGTTGTTAGTCTCTCCGAACTACGTGCTCCCCTTTTCCCAGCGGATATGTTCCTTTTGTCAGGCGACGCCATTGTAAACGAGAGCATGCTTACCGGTGAAAGTGTGCCGGTCTCGAAGAATTCGGCAAAAGATGAGGATATCACACGGTGGCGGGACTTGAAAGATATCCAGGGCGACCTTGCTAAGAGTTTCGTTTATGCTGGCACCCGAATAGTCCGTATTCGTGGTGCGTTCGGTTTCGATGGAGGTGTTGGAAGACCGGCCCTTGGACTTGTTGTTCGGACAGGTAATTTCTGTGTCTTCCCTCCAAGCTCGAGCATGCTGACATCGCTGGACAGGATTCAACACGACCAAAGGTGCCCTTGTTCGGTCGATGTTGTTCCCAAAGCCGATGGGATTCAAATTTTATCGAGACTCGATCCGTTTCGTTACTGTACTCGCTGGGATGGCTGGTTTGGGTTTTTGCGCGAGTGCCGTTCAGTTTGTCAGGCTTGGGGTGCAGTATCTTCGAGCGATTTCTTCTCATGTTCTGACTTGCATGCTATAGGTTAGATGGGATACGATCATTTTCCGTGCTTTGGACCTTATTACGGTCGTCGTGCCTCCAGCTCTTCCGGCTACCTTGTCCATTGGTACCAGCTTCGCGATTGGTCGTCTTCGTAAGCTGGGCGTCTTTTGCAGCTCTCCCACTCGGGTCAATGTATGCGGGAAGATCAACCTGTGTTGCTTCGACAAGACTGGCACACTCACTGAAGACGGACTCGACATCCTTGGGATACGATCGCTCGACCGCTCAGAGCAACGATTTGGTGAGCTCATTGACAACGTACACGATCTTCCCACCGCACGAGACCGTGCTAGCTTTCTGCATGCCCTTGCAACCTGTCACTCGCTCAAAATGATCGAGGGTGATGTTATTGGAGATCCACTGGATGTGAAAATGTTCGAATTCACAAAATGGACGCTCGAGGAAGGACTCATTGCTGGGACCAAAATTATCAAGGAGCGAGGTGGAATGGAAAGGCCAGCTGCGCTGGTACAGACAGTTGTCCGCCCGCCTGGCAGTGCACAATTCCGACTCGAAGATGCGCTCAAAACCAATGGAAGAGTGCGGTCTTTTGATGTGGCTCTTGGGCACTACTCTGATCACCGCCGTCACTAGCATGCGCATTTCCTGGAGTTGGGTGTCATCAGGACATTTGAATTTGTCTCGGCCCTACGACGGATGAGCGTTGTTGTGAAAAGACTCAAGAGCAACAGCATGGAGATCTATGTCAAGGGCGCACCTGAAGTCATGGTCGATATCTGTGAGAAGGACTCGTGTTCGTCTGATCCCTTACTCGACGTTTTTGGCTTTCTGATGTTTGGAAATATCAGTTCCGCACGACTATGACGATCTGTTGTCGTACTACACCCGACGAGGATATCGCGTAATCGCCATTGCGGGTAAGAGTATAGAGGGTTTGTCGTGGCTCAAAGCTCAGAAAATGAAACGGTTGGTCGTTGTTCTCTATGATACGACAATGAGTCTTCATAATCATCATCAGCGAACAAGCCGAGTCTAACCTGCGTTTTCTCGGGCTAATCATCTTTGAAAACAAGTTGAAACCCGGTACTACTCCTGCCATCCAAACTCTTAGAAGTGCACACCTAGCATGTCGGATGATTACTGGTGATAACCCTCTCACCGCTGTCAGTGTGGCAAGAGAGTGTAGTCTAATCAATCCAGCTGCTCACGTCTTTGCACCGATATTCATTCGAGGTGTGCCAGACAACCCAAGTTACTTTCTGTCTTGACATATTATATAGGGAATGTTACCACCCCATTATCGAAGTTGGAATGGTCATGCATGGACAACCCCCCATGGAAGCTAGACGATTATAGCCTTCGGCCACTGGCGCCACCAAACCATAGCGTAACGGAGGACGAGATGACCTCCCAAGACTATACACTGGTTGTGACGGGTGATGTTTTCAGGTGGATGATCAACTATGCGCCACTCGAGACTCTTCAGCGTGTATGTCCACATTCCTTCTGTTTTAGGTTCTCACTGACTGTTCATAGATGCTCGTGAGGACGCAAGTCTTTGCTCGGATGTCACCGGACGAGAAGAACGAAGTGGTAGAACGTCTGCAAGCGCTCGGCTACACTGTTTTGATGTGTGGCGATGGTGCAAACGATTGCGCTGCGCTCAAGGCTGCTGATGTCGGGATCTCGCTGTCTGAAGCAGAAGCATCCGTTGCAGCGCCTTTCACGAGTAATATCCCGGATATCAGTTGCGTTATTGAAGTCATCAAGGAGGGCAGAGCAGCTTTAGTCACCAGTTTCTCATGTTTCAAGTACATGTGAGTGTTACCCTGTGGGTCCTGGGATACATCTGATTGCATTATAGGGCGTTATATTCCCTTATCCAGTTCACTACCATAACGTTGCTGTACTCGTTCGCGTCGTCACTTGGAGACTTCGAGGTCAGTGATATCTCCATCAGAATGAATGGACGATAACCTTGAAACAGTTCCTCTATATTGATTTGTTCATCATCATCCCTGTTGCGGTCTCTAGTAAGCCTCCGCTGTGCGAGCTTCCGTCTCCATACTGATTACCGTTTCAGTGGGTCGGACGCTTCCGTTCCCGAAAATCTATCCCAAGCGACCGACCGCTAGTCTCGTATCAAAGAAAGTCCTCGTTAGTTTGATTGGACAGGTTGTCCTCACAAGTGGGGTGCAATTCTTCACATTTTTCTGGGTTCGACGTCAAGAATGGTGAGTTTGAATAGGGATGGGCTATGTTGCGGAGCTGACTACGAATTTCAGGTATACGCCACCACTAATGGATAACCCGAATCGCGAGGATCAACATTTGAACGCGACCAATTACGAAAACACCGTGTTGTTCTTGGTGTCATGCTTCCAGTACGTGCTGGTCGCTGCGGTATTCAGTATTGGACCTCCGTACCGGAAGTCGATGTGGACGAATGGTGAGTAGACATGATATTTATAGTGATTGGGCATTTTTAAAAAGAAATGATGGAACAGGATGGTTGATGGTATCCATCATCGCCTTGTCGTTGTTCAACCTCCTTGTCCTGCTGCGCCCTCCGAAGGCGTTAGCGCTGATCCTCGAATTGATGCCGATCCCTTTCTCGGCACGGGCATCACTTGCCGTATTTGTACTGGTGAACATTGTTGTGTCACTCGCCTTTGAGGAGTGGGCGACTCAGCTCATTGCAAAACTGATTGGAGCATTGATGAAACTGCAGCGGGAGAAGAAGCGGTATCGGGAAGGAAAAGCGTACAAGGTAGTCGAGGGTGGGATGAGGTGATTTTACGCTTGGAGAACTTGGAAATGCTATATTGAGCTATGTTGATAATTGCATGCTATCATAGGGGCTGTTGGTCGCTATGCCGATATATAACCGTGAATAAATTCGCATTGTGCTCATCTCTTGTGCTCAGGCTCGCCTTCTGTCGTTGACCCTCAAGAGCTGGCTCTTCTTCAACGTCGTGCGCAATGTACTCCCGCTTCGTCGCCGTTCTCTCTCTCTTCTTGGTCTCCTTGGGTCTCGTGTCTGCTTTCTCTTCACCTGATATCGTACATCGTCAAGTTCCCTCGGTCACTGTACCCGCGGCCCTTGCTTCGCCCACTTCCATTACAACCACCAACACCGTGCAAACGTGAGTCTGTACACCATACACCGTAGTACGGCCAACGGTTGACATGGACATCTCACAGCGCCAATGGCACCATGACCGAGACCTGCGTCTTCACCTTCACCCCAGTCGGTCAACAAATCCAAGAGGTCAAGAACTGTACCATGTCCATGGGAGGATCTCAAGCGACCACCACGCTCGTCGCCGTACGTCTTCCCTCCGACCAGGTGGTATTCGAAACACGTATTCACACACACGTTTTTCCTAGGCATCGTCTACTGCTTCTCCGACGCCTGCTGCGGCCTTTGTCATGCCAGGCACGTCTATCCAAGTGCTTCCCGTTGGTCTTGGTGTCTATGGAGGGATCACCGCCATCGCTATCTTTGTCGTCGCATTTGGGACTTGGGAGCGTGTTCAGCATCGCAAGGTATGTAGTGTTCAGGGGCGCAAGCCGACGTCCAAGTTCATGCGGGATACTCATGTGATCGTACAGACTTTCCGCCAGCAAAGAATAGTCGAGACCAACTCGTTTGCGGGATATGGCGGGGTAACAAAAGGGTAAGTTGATCGTCCCTTTGTTCGTTCGCTTGCCCAGGCTCAAGTGGTCATCATCCAGGGGTTTTACCAACTAGTTGGGACAGTTTGTTATCTGACGTTCGTTCTTTGGCGGCTAGTAGTCGTACGTTGTGTGACAAGGACTTGCACATGCAGGAACATGCGCATCGGCCTATTGTACTTGCAGTGTGTGAAGCTGTTCACTCGTGAATGATACTGCGTGTGAATTCAGTTCTGAAACTAAATTAGTGTTTTGAATCATATCCGCCATGTCCGACGCCACCATCGAGTCCCGCGCAGGTTTGGTTGCAGTCGACAACTTTATCGTCACGTTTCTCGTGGACAACTGCATTGAATGGTGAGGCAACGTCTACCCCAGCAGAAGGCCCGGACAAGCATTTACGAGGGACCATTGCAACTGCAGGATGACCAAACTCCCCCCAGGTTTCACTCATGAGATGCGCCAACATCTCTTCGATCAGAAGCCTGCAAAAGACCCGCGAACGGGTGTCCCCGTTCTCGATTTCGAGAACTTTTGCTGCGGTATCTGATCTCGCAATGCTGTGTCACAGGGCTTGGATCATGACTACTGATCTCTTTCAGGGGCCCACGGTTTCTCTGCCTTGATCGTACGTTGCACGACTATTGCCCAGAAACGCGATTTAAAAAAAAAACTTGACCTTGAAAACAGGAAACACAAGTCGACGGTCAGAGCAAACGCCTCGTCCTCTTCGATACCGGACCCGACTCCAGGTCCATTGTTCGGAACGCCACTGCGATGCAAGCACAGGTGGACGACGTGGAAACCGTGATCCTCTCGCATTGGCATAGCGACCACTCGGGTGGGATGCTTTCCTTCCTTGGCATGCGCAGCACCATTGCACGTGAATGTATCGTCGACCTGCATCCCGATCGTCCAGAAGCCCGTGGTATCGCCGTGCCGCCCACATATGAGACCATCATCGGTCGTCTGCCGGATGATCCGACGTTTGAACAGATCGAGAACGCTGGTGGGAAGGTGAGGACGTCCAAGGTTGGACATACAGTCGCAGGGGGGACGATCTATGTCAGTGGTGAAATCCCGAGAGTGACGGCGTACGAGGGTGGATTGCTCGGCGGCATGCGGTTCTTGAAGGAGGGTGGGTGGACATCTGAACCAGTTTGTCTCCGTCTTCCTAGCGAGATTTTCCGTGCGAGTTGATATTTATCGACGACCGATAGCATCTCATGGATGAGCGCTATGCTGCCATCGACGTTGCTGGGAAGGGTCTGGTCATATTCAGCGCGTCCGTGCATCCCTCGTCTCATTCCAAGCGACGACTCGGATTAACTCGCAATGACATAGATGTTCGCACGCGGGCATCGTAAATGTGGTCAAGGATGCTGTGCGAAAGCTCGTCAGACCGGTCTATATGGTGAGCCGTGTCTTTCTCTTTCTCCTCCTGGCTCCGCTCAGACAACAGCCCAGGTGATTGGCGGACTCCATCTCGCAGGTCCTGAGCTCGTCCCTCGTATCCCCCACACAGTCAACTTTTTGGCGAACGAACTGCGGCCGGCACCAGCTTATGTATTACCAATGCATTGTTCTGGGTTCCAATCCAAGATTGCTTTGCAACACGCACTCGGAGAAGGTTGTGTTCCGGCGGGTGTTGGCATGAAGGTAGAAATTCGTGGGGATCGTGAGGGAGATGCAAGACTACTTCCTGCCGTGTTTGCAGACTGAATGGGTTGCTTTGGCTAGCATATATGCTCGAAAGTACTCGAGCAGCAACGGGGAAATGGTGACTGTACAAGAATACAGACATGTATGTAGTCAGATATAACACGAGCAGATGCTATACCGATATACACTGACTTTTTCCCTCAGAACCACCGCCTCTCCCAAAGTATCAATCTTGTGTGGGCATTGGCATAAATTGTCCACTGAGCGTATCCTGAGTAAAACTCTCATCCACACCCTGGAGGAAATGAAGGAATTTGTCTATAGTGTTTGCTTTGGGAGGCGAGGTATCGTTGATCATGTCGACGACACGAGAATCTTCGTATCGCGAACCGTTTTTACCGTAAAATCCGACAAGCACCATCGTCTCCTGGCATTCTTCACCCCACGTGGCGTCTAGCTTTAGCACACGCCAAACGTGTTGCTATAGGTACATCATCAGTCAAAGGAAAGTGCTGGCATCCGCGAAGTCGACGACTCACCTTTTCGACGTAGGAATTTGGCGCACCATCCCAATGTGGCGGCGTTTTTCGCCCGATGAGCTCCCTGACTCTATCCTCCACAAAGGTGTATTGCTTCAGCACCTCAGAGACACGCTGAGGTTTTGCCTTTGATTGCATGTAATCCATCCATCCAGGATGGTTCTCGATGTGTGACCGAATATAGTTGACAATCGCCTCGTCCGTTTCTTCTTGCGTATCTGCCAGTCGACCGGGTATGGGTGGTGTCAAAGGGCGTTGGTCAACGTATTGGTCGTGTCGTAACGATCTATGTCGAGCATTCGGCGACGTGGTGCGTTGCGAGTGGCGGTATGATCCATTGTCTGAGACAGGTGTCAACCTTCTCTCGGCCCTGGCGTAGTTACTTTTCGATAATCGTTCTATTTGATCCTCACGCGTCACGAGCGAGCACGTTGGTGGGCAGCACATTGCACTGGGCGAGGACATGGCCTCGCGCTCAGAATTAGAGTTGTGGACAGGTCGCACCTCCGGGGGCAGAACGGGAGGACGTGGCAGCTGTCCTTGCGGCACGGGCTGATGCTAGACATTAGATGCGTCCCAAGAGTTTCTCCAAGCCCGCGGTACTCACGGCTTCCACGAAGACACTCAACGTTCTCTCCTTTGAAACACCAAGGTACGCCGACTGGACCTGAAGTTGGTCGAACTGATCGACACGCATGAAAAATTGCCGGAATCTTCCCCTCATGGTGAACGCTTTGGCCGGGCCTGGCAACGGAGGAATTAGTCAAGGTCGTCAAAGAGGATGGACTGAATATCAACCATCTATGCGGGATGGTCCTCCTTGAAGGGCATTGCAGATCTCGACTGCATCCGCCCAGAATCCATCTTCCGGGTCATCCGCGACTCTCAATGGAACTCTGACCTCCGCCAGCTGTGAATCGGGTGCACCACTTCTCAGGTCTTCGATGAGTAACGTCACCATTCGCAGTGGCCTGGAAACATTCTGAGCAGGGCCCTGGGTAACGGCCGTAGCTGAAAACGAGTGAGTCAGAGTCATGTTGAAACCAATGGTACTTACATCCGTTTGTGTGTCCAACAGGTGCGCCACCTGACGGAGCGTAAGTTCTCTGAGGATCAGGGGCTTGTCCAGGTCTTTCCACGGACGATCCTCCAGGGTTGTGATATTGAGGGGTGACGGAAGAGTGTGCAGGAGATGGTCGAGCACTTGGTCGACTGAAGGAATCGTTGACTGATGCAGGAGCTTTTCTCTTTGATGGTTTTTTGGTTCGCTTGACGCCCAGCGGTGAAGCAACTGATGCCACACTAGTTGTTGCACCATTGACGTTGCTTGGCCCTGCAGTGGCGTTTTCGTTGGCGTAACTAAACGTGTAACTTGCAGCGGGTATCATCGGACGTGAAGGTGCAGGGGAGTGAGCGGCCCCACTCGACGAACTAGTGCCACTTGAATTTCCAGCTGATGATGGAGGGAGGCTGACAGAACCAGAAACAGGCGATGATAGGCCACTGAGCTTGAACTTGCTGGTTTGATCAGAGTATTGTTCGCCTTTCTTCCTTCTAGGTGCCCTCGGCTTCGAGAATTTCGGTTTCGGAGGTGGAGGAGGGGCCTGACCGGGGAGAAAATACGGAACTACGGGTTGTGGGGCCACGGTGGCTTGATATGTAGTGACGTTGGCATCGATAGACGGAGTCCACGAGAAACCAACAGCCTGGCGTATAAGCGGCGCGTTTTCAGGTGTCGGAGTTTCGGTGTCCTCGTTGTGTGCAACAGGGACGACAATGTCGCCATCGTCTGAAGTAGGTGTGAATGATCGCCTTTGTCGTTTCTGCAAGAAAGCGGTGTACAAGTAATTGTTTTAGGAACTCGAAAGTAATCATGCAAGAACGACGGAGCGCAAGGGCAAGACTCACCGCGGCAGGTGAAGACTCTCGACTGCTCCTGGTCTCGACAAAGTGCACAGGAGTGACTAGACGGGTGGTTTGGATAAGTTGAAACACTTACGAGGGTGTGTGACGCCTCCGGACGTGGAAGCTGGCGTCGTCATCGCTGTTCGCGTCCATTTGCAGCTACAGTGTGATACGGCCAGCGTGGATGCAATTCGAGCTGGGACGGTCCAAGATGGAAGTAAGAGTTGAATGCAGTGCTATGAAGTTGGCTCGAGAGCACTGTTAGCGGAATGGCAAGGATACATTGCAACGTCGGTTTGCAAAGTAGCTGTCTCTTTGACTACTTAGTAGTAGAAGAAGAACATCTCGTCGGACACATGTAGCATTGCATTTTAAAGTACTACATCGTAACCGCCAACATTGTTCCAGAAAAAGCCCAGCAATAATACAACATGTTTCAACCTCTGATCAGCCGTCAATTTGAGCCGTAGACACGCTCGGCATTATCTATAAAAATATTGTCCATCTCATCCTGAGAGACTGCCAACTCGCGGAATGAGTCCAAGACGAGCTTATACCAGTTCTCCGCCAGCGCAGGCGAGCCACCAGCAGACGCGGGTGAAGATCCAAAAATGATTCTCTCAAACCCGAAGGCTTCCAGGACCGGGACGACTGAACGATAGTGAGCCAACCATGCCACCTTGCAGTCATTTTTACTCACTGAAAAGTTTAAGAATGTTTCTCAATTCCTTTTCCTGTTTTGCTTCCAATTTCGCTGTCGACTCGGTCGAGAGCCATGTCGGGGGGAGAAGTTTGACGTATGCATTTTCAAAGAGAGAAAGCAATGATACCCGCTGTCGGTAGGTGGTATATGTCGGATGATTCATTATCGCAACAACCGGCGTGACCGAGTCAAGTGGAGGGGGCAATAGGTTGGCTGCACGGGACGAGTCAACGTGGGGTCGAGAGACGACGAATGAGACCTACTCAAAACGATCGGTGTACGTTTTGTCTTGGTTTCTGATTTGACAGCTTTGGTGAGCAGGTTGACAAAACTGTCGTAAAATGATGCGTCGGTAGCTATGATACCGCCTTTGATGTCGAGATCAACGACTCGGCCGTGTTGTAGGGCCCAACGGAGATTATTGACCGGGGTCTCTACTTGAGGTTGTTCCTTGCTATCCTCCTCTGCCTCTGCCGCCACAGGGGTCGCACCATCGTATATCGCTGTGAGGGCAAGAGCGAGGGGATCTGTTGCAGACAGGTACTGGGGAATTTCGGTGCTTTCGAGAGCAAAGGGGATCAGCACGGAAAGGACACGCGCATCGACCACATTGGATTGTAATCTGTAGCGAGATAAGGCTGGATTACGTAGCAAGGGATGTATGGAAGCCTCACGATGGCAGGGAGCTGATGATCGGCTCGGCAGAGTGCCCTCTGGAGGACAGAACGACCGCTTGTTTGTGAGCTGGCTTGAGATGGGCGATGTCTGCCTTATATCCGCCCGCAGCATCGAGGGTGATTTGGAGATGCGAGTCGACGATGCCGCTTGGAGTGATGAGACTCGGTGTTGGTGGAAGAGGAAAAGTGTCGGACGTGCCGGTGTTGGGAGGGCTGAAGGCAGACAGCGGAAGACGAGGGATCTCCTTGCCCTTGCGACGATGGCCAGCGATTGGGGGAGGGGTCATGATGATGGTCCAAGTTAATAAACTAAGTACACTCCAACTCTCACGCCATACGCTCAAAAGTAGATGTCCGATTCAGAATCATGTATCACCACCATTCAATGGTCGTCGAAGCCATGGTTTTTGTGAAACAGCCAATGTCGATCGTCGCATCCAGTCCGACCATCTCTGGGCCTGTTTGCTCGTCTTCGAGTGCAAGTTTAGTCTCGAGAAGCCCAACTCGTCGTGCTTTCAACTTACCGCCTGGTCCCGTTCGTCGATTTCTGCGGCAAAAAAGTCGTCAAAGGCCTGTAGCGCATGTTCACGTTCCTCTCTCCGACCTTGTTCGCATCCGTCATCAAATCCTTCCTGTCTCCCAATCTTCCGCCCCTGCCTGAGTCCGATCTCCTGACCCTCCGCGACGCCGTTTTTCCGCCCTTCCTCATACCCTTCGTCACGCCCGCTCTCGTAGCCCTCTGCATGTCCAGCATCCCATCCTTCAATCCGACCCGTCTTGAACCATTTGTGCATCCCGTATCTCACCCCTTCCTCTCTCCCGATCTGCCTGGCCTGAACGTTTCTGAGCTCCATCTGGAACCTCCTTGCCGTGTCACGTGCACGCGAGGCGCTTTCGTCCGCTTCGTTCCTCTGCTTCTCGAGCAGCGTAACGTCAGCCTGCAGCCGCTTCACGTCCCGCTCGAGGCTCTCGATCTGTAACTGGTACCGTTTAATCTCCTCTTTTGCGCGTGCTGCTTCGAGCTCCGCAACATATTTGCTGGACTCGGCTTTCGAGACACGAGCGGCGAATTCATGTACCCTGGACTCTGCATGTTCAGCCCTGGACACAGCCTGATTCGCTCGACGGATCTCCCGATCCAGTCTGTCACCTGTTACGCGAAGCAGCGACTTGAGTTTATGAGCCTGCTTCTCTTCTTCCGCGAGTACGAGACCCAGGATAGAGGAAGTCCGTGGTCCTCGACTGCGCGTGCTCGAAGGAGAGTGTCGTTGGTTCCGAGAACGAGTGCTCTCTGGGCTGTCGATGGCATTCATGACTGCAGGGTCCTTGAGGTATCCTGTTAATGGTGAAGGCGCGGACGTTGCCTCCCGTATCTGCGAGATGATGTCAGTTGCGTCGCGCAAGTCATGTTTCCCGGCTGGCTCAGGGTGTTGGGCATCATTGGAGAAGTCGGAAGCAAGATGTTCATGGAATCGGGAGGTGCTCATAGGCTGGAGTGGTGAACACGATGCTGTAGGATAAACTACAGGCTGAGGGTGAATGAAATGGCTGAGGCTGCGCCTCCGCTGCTTTTACTTGCCCGTACTAGCGCTGCGGGGCACTGCTGTGTGAACCGACGCTTCACCAACTGCGACTCGTGGTCGGCGCGTGTCGTGAGCCAGTCGAGCTCGTCATTACTGCCTTTATTACCTCTGAATCACTAGTAAAAGGACCTGCAGGTGCTGGTCTTGAAAAGGAAATAGATTCTCATCCGTCTCCACTGTATAAGCCTGACCAACCCTCTCTGCATATCCTTCATCTCCCCCTCAGTCATGTCGATGAAAGCCGTGCGTCTGCTCGCCTTTTCCTTCTCTGTTCCCTAAATTTTTATACCGTTTCTAGGTTGTCAAATGTGTGTATGCTCTACAGTCTCCCGCTTGTGTGACTGATGTCCATTGCGGAAAGCCGTCATCTCCGGTGACACTCTCGTCTTGCGTGGTCCTCCCGGTCCGCAAGGCCAACCTCCAAAAGAAAGGTAATGATTGTTCCCGTCCACCCACACGACGTATCCCACCGAACATGACATGTTGCACGTGCCAGAATCCTCCATCTCGCAGACGTGACTGCTCCAAAAATGGGTAATACCACCAGGGAAGATGAGGCAAGCCCGTCAATATACATTCATGTCTTTCTTTTGCTGAGTCCTTTCACTTTAGCCATGGGCATTCGAGTCTCGTGACTTCTTACGCGCTATGGCGGTCGGCAAGCCCATCTCTTTCACCTCGTCGCACAGCCTGCCACCCAATGACGATATCACGCGTGATCTCGGAACTGCTGAAATTGCTGGCCTTGATGTGACTTCGGAGCTATTGAAGAATGGTTGGACCAAAGTCAAGGATCTAAAACGCGAGCCAACCGAGGATGACACACGGAAGCGCGACCTCGAGGCCGAAGCCAAGGCAGCAGGTTTGGGTGTTTGGAATCCACATGGTCCTTGGCAGGTCTGCGCCAGATGCCCTGCCCTCCTCGTTCTCACTAACAATACTTGGCACGTGCCAGGCTCGTGTAGTGTGTTATACGATGCCCCAAGACTCTCAGGCATTCGTTTCGGAGTGGAAGGGGAAATCAATCGATGGCATGTTTTGCAACATTGTAGTTTGATCATGGGCTAATTGTCTCCGACATAGCCCTGGTGGAGCAAGTCCGAGATGGATCAACTCTTCGCGTACGACTCTTCGTGCCCGATGGTGAACATCAATTGATAAACATCGCACTTGCCGGTGTTCGTTGTGCGAGAACATCGTCAAAGCCTGACGAACCATCAGAACCGTGGGCAGAAGAGGTTTGTTCCCCAGTTTATATGCCGCGCGCAAGAGCTAAGTCACTTCAGGCCAAGTTTTTCACCGAATCACGATTGCTTCAACGTGCTGTTCGTGTTGTGATCTTGTCGCTACCAAATTCCTCAGCTACCCCTTTTCAAACGGGTGCAAGCGCACCACCTCCACCTGCCTCATTCTTTATTGGTTCAGGTGAGTTACTCTTTTCTTTGACGTTTTCTCAGGGTTCTTAATGAAGATCGCGTAGTCTTCCACCCGGCGGGGAACGTCGCAGAACACCTGGTCGCCGCTGGCTTAGCCCGCATCGTTGACTGGCACGCAGGCATGCTCGCGAGTGGGGG
>JBBPQT010000371.1:0-16855 GCA_038092715.1 Boletus smithii | reverse complement strand
CCCCTCTGGCCGCATGGACTCCACTCGTCAGCGCAGGAGGGCCGACAGCGTCGATGCCAGTACCCACGAAAGTCTCCATCTCGACGATGCTCCGGCAAAGGACGTACGCATGGTCCTCGACGAGACCCCGTTGACCGACATCGAACCTGATCCCGATACCGAACCCGAGACATTCTATGATGCATACGCTAGTGCTGACACGGAAATCGACCCCGGTGACACTATCCACTCGGCCTTGAGCGCCTCTACCCCCGGCCTTCCACTCGCCGCGGCCTCTTCTAGCCGCAGTCAAACACCTACAAGTACCTATCCTGTTCCGCATCACAACACCATTCCAAAGCATGCGACTTACGCCCCCGCCACTTCAGATCCCTTGCGATCTAGCACCCCCTCAGCCCCTCTGAGGACGAGCGCAGAGAGCACCATGCCAACACCAGGGCCGCGCACCATATCACGCACGACTTCCCCGACGTCGCAGTCATCCGGTCAGTCGCATACAAAGCGCCGTGCTAAAAGCCCTGCTGCATCCTCCCCTGCCTCCACTCCGAAGAAGGCAAGGACAAAGGCCAAGACCCCACCCTCGACGTCGCGAAGGGAAGACCCGCGGAGTTCTATCGCAGCATATCCGACGCCAGAAGGCGATGTGGTGGACGCTATACCAACGTGGACCCAACCCGTGCAAAAGTCCGGCAACTGGGATGAGGCGAGTGGCTACTTGGATTAAAATCTCATTCGCGCTCACCACTGCCTTACCCTCAGGTGGTGCTCCCTGTCGTGGCGCGCAAGAGGGGGTTGGATGGTCAATACGAGCAAGCAGATGGCAGCCCGAAACCGAGGTCACCAGAATCACCACCAGTAAAACCTGTAAGCATGGCTTATGTATCTTTTGACGTGGCATTGATGCTTTTTCTATACAGGCACCTGGTACATTTGGGTATGACTATACGAAATATCGGCCACCGCTTCTCGACGAGGAGATACAACTGCACGAGTTTGGTCAGCGTCCGGAGCGTGCCCCGCTTCCTGAAGAAGACCTGGTTCCCCCACTTGCCAAGACATCCCCGAAACCGATATCACACCCCGTAACGATATCATACCCCGTCGAACTGGAAGAACCCATCCGACAAGATCCTCGGAAAACTGTCCCAAAGCCTCCTGATTCTCCCGCACCCTTCTCGCGCTATCATATCGATCATCAAGTACCTACCATCAACGTCACAAGGCCATCTTCCGAAATGGTCGATTACCGACAAGAACAAGAGTATGAGGACGTTACTGGGGGGTGCTGCAAATGCGTCATTATGTGATTTCCTTGATATCTGGGTATTTGGGTGACCCTGCTGTTTCTGCAAATCTTGCTTGTTCACTGTGCATTAGTCTCCGTACTTTCAGCATTTCCCGTCACACTTCTCTCCTTCACTCAATCCCTCTTACCCCCCATTGCCATCTGTTCTTGAAACGCTCAACTACCGCCTTGCCGTTCCTCAAGGGGTCTCTGCTGCGACTTCTTTGTGATGACGCTTTCCATTTGTTTACTACTCATCACGGTATACCTTTTTTCATACATACCATGACGGAGTGGAAAGCCCTTCGTTCGTCCTTGACTCCACACCTACCTATCTCATCGGACTTCTTCATCCACCGCATACATGTTGCGTTTCTGCTCACACATTCCCCAAGATCCCCCACACTCATTAGTAAATCACCTGTAGTATGGAATCGCTCATCTTTCATCTTTTCTTTGAGCTTACCTTATCGTTGCAGTAGTTTTCCAAGAGTGGCTTCAACGATCCCAATCACATATCATACGTACGAGTGATATTACTGCAGCGCGCGCGCACTAATGCTAAATACTGCCCAGCCCTACGACACTCTGCATATACGAGATTCCCTATCACCTTCAGCACGAGTAAGGAGTCACGCTGAACGTTCTGCTCGCATGCAGATACCCTCGAGGGTCTAACCGTACTTCGTCAATGGAGTAGGCTACGTCGACGCGGTATGTACCATCCGCGTCATTCAATTCCACCTTGGTGAGGTTCGTGAGCTCCTCGAGAACTTGTTCGTTCCTCGTCCACTCGATAGTGTAGCTCTCCGCGCTCTCGATAGGATGCTCCCGAAACTGTGCTAGTTTCACGAGATCGACTTGAACCACGCGGTTGCTTGGCCCTGAACACGTCACGCGGAGATCCTCTATGAGATCGACACGTTTGAGAAGAGAAAGCCAGAGCCCTTCCAAGCAGACGTCGCAAAAGTTGGGTTGGGTGACTCTGCGCATGAGGCAATCGTCGTTCGTCGGGCGATAGGAAGTCGTATTGTCGAGGTCGTACCTGGACACGCGATCAGCATCAGAACTTTAGCCGAGCAAGAGGTAGCCTAGAACATGACTGCGCGCACGTGGGAAAGAGGCTGTAATATCCTCCAGTTGTGTTGAACCTGGGATGAGTCAGCCAAATGTCGGGTCAAGGCTCATTGAAGGCACGCTCACTCTTCAAGAGTGCCATATTCAAGGACCTCGGCGCTACAGAGTTGAGCCTGACCCTGGATCTCTCTGTGTTGGAGCACGAACTCGAGTACGTGCTCACCCTCGATCAGCGCTTGCTCAGAGTGAATGTCGTAATGCCATCTATCTACACCGATGTCGTGTCGAGGTGTCCACCCAAGATCGGCGCCGTCCAGGTATACCACAAGGTCGTCCGCGTGAGGTATCCCAGACAGTGAGAACTTGACGAGGTGACGAGCGTACGTCCCAGACGACAAGAACGTAATTGACCATGGCTCTCCGACCTCGAGAAGTGTCCACGGATACGACTGCATTGGCATTACAGAACGCTCCACACGCGAGTGGTCTTTATGCGTCAACCAGTGTGCCCACGTCACATCTTGGGGATCGTGTATGGCATTGATCCCGAAATAAGCGAAGCCACCATCATATTCTTCGCCAACTTCGATAATGGAATGCCCAATTTCATGGCGCAGAACGAGGGCCCCGTTTGCCAGCGAAGCAGTCGTGGTACTTTGGGATTGCATCACATCAGTTTTGTTCTCAGGCCACGCCAGCAGTTGCCTTACGTATATTCTCCTCCAATACCTGAGGATGCAATGAACTCAAATCCCTTCTCGACGGAAAACAAACTTACCACCATACAACGGATCATTCGCTGTGAAGATGAGTGTCAGCTCGTCAAAAGACAGTGCCAAGTAACGGAATCCCAACCAAGCAAAACCGCGTAATTACACTTGTCGCCAAGAGAGGTACAAGCAGCGAGAGCCACGTCAGAGTTGTTGGCATACAAGCCTCTCAGCTCGGTACCGTCTCTGTACAGACCAAATGGCGTGCTGCGGAAAGGGTCTTAGGGTGGGAGGCTCAGATGTATCATCGTTTGCGCTCACTCCTTTGCTTTCCCACCTACACCAATGCCACTCTGTCATCAGATATTAGCGAGAAGATAGTTTCATGCACGAGCTCTAGACACCTCTTTGCTGGGAGTAAATACAGCCCAGAAATTGAGCAAGGGTTTGACAGTGAAAAACGTCTGATTCGCCGACAGATCGCGTGCAAGTCGAGAGGCATCTTCCAAGAACTTCCCTCGTTCCCCGGCGGTATCTGCGATGTGTCAAGTTTTCCAACCCAAGATCAAGATACCGTGAACAGCTCACGTACACCCATCAGCAAAGAATGCGAGGTCGACACGATTTTCAGCCGGCCCGGACGTGATTAAAGGTATGAGTTCCAATGGTGGTAGGTCGACATCCAAAACGTGGGCGTTGGGGGTGCCATCCCGCGAAAACGGAACTTGGATTGAAGG
The DNA here is from genome assembly GCA_038092715.1 of Boletus smithii. Taxonomy (NCBI): domain Eukaryota; kingdom Fungi; phylum Basidiomycota; class Agaricomycetes; order Boletales; family Boletaceae; genus Boletus; species Boletus smithii. Next base: position 13,046 of record JBBPQT010000371.1, on the reverse strand, counting down.
GTGTCCAAGGCTAGGAAACGAGGCGGAGAGGTCATTCAAACAGTGCAGCTGGGCTTGCGATAGCAAGAAATGTACATCGTGAGACACGACCCGAAGTACGATGTTCTGGCTTGTCCCAGGGTGGGGAGCGGGAACGGGGGCTACCTCCTTGAGGACCTTCTGTCTGAGCAAATCTTTGTTTATTTGTGCCGACCGAAAGGAGACGAGTTCGCAGAGACCGTCTAGAGGGTCTGTTCGCAGGACAAGTTCCCAAGGTCGTGCATGAGCTCCATTCGCGACAACACTACCAAGTGCACTGAATGCCACAGTAATGATGGACAAGCATTTCATGATATGATCAAACCGAAGCAGGGTTGGCAGGTTGTGTGCTCGACGGATGGCAAGTTTCCGGACAAGAGGCGGCTGGAAAATAGCGTGGTACTATCATCCTAGGTCGCCGAAGCGAGACCGGGCAGTCACCTGAGTACCTGAGGGTACACAGGAACAACAGTCTCACCGTAATTGTTTCACATACAACTATTCGGAGACACAATAGTAATTAATCTACGGACGATCTTCGCACTTTGAGGAGGTCGAGCGTCAGACAGTGGGATGGGATGAACACTACACCTGCCATTTATGGAACCGGAATGTCGCTCTCCCGGTTCACTGCCGGTGAGGCCTCTTGAGAGAGTACCACGATGATGGTGGCCAAGACATCCACCAAACTTCATATACCCCACATTTCAGGAAACGTTACCCTTGTCGGTGTTTTGGAGCAGCTGGAACCGCATCAACCGACAAATGGAAGAAAGATCGCCTTGGTGGGTCCTCCCCTTGCAACCCTCCACAGTCATGTTACTGAGGATCACACGCAGATCCTGCATGGAACGATGGGGTGAGCTACAATGAATATATCTTTCTATATATTTTGCTGATCTTTCTCTCAGACATAAGGATTACCTATTCCAGAAACGGCTCGCATCAAGGCTGCCGTTTGATTCTTTCAGGTTCGACTTTCGGTACGGGGTCAATGTTGTGCGGTCATCCCCGGGTCATTGAAAAGAAATGTTGCAGGGGAAATCACGAAAGCGGTGGTCAGTGGAGACAAGGCGGATTTACCGACGATGTCGAGGACCTTGTGACAGTCGTTGCTTACCTCCGATCCACCTATGGTTATGAAGTCGACATGGTCGTCGGTCATTCGCGTGGTTCCGTTGTTGGTATGCATTGGGTATGCACGTCCGAAGAAGGGAAGCGTGTACGCGCTCTAGTCAATGTATCAGGACGTTACCGAATGGATGTGAGAGTCTTCAAGTCCTTTTTCTCCACACGGACTGACAATCTCAATCTAGCGAATATATGGTGATTATGCAGATTTTGAGGATTGATAAGATATTCACAGATTTTAGACGGTGCCGAAGCCTACAAGGAGGAATTCGCGACCAAAGGATATTACGACTGGAATGTGGTGGTCGCGCGTAAAGCTGTTGTGCAGAAGATATACCCTCATGATTTGGAGGAATTCTCGCGTTGGAACTCGGGTATTGTCTGGGACAAATTTCCATCGTCCATAGATGTCCTCACCATACACGGTCTCGCTGATAGAACGGTACCTGTGTGAGTGACTCCTGGATTTGTAATGAGAAAATGCTCACGTTAACCTGCAGTTACGACGCAACCATCTACGCGCGTGCATTCGGACCCAGAGCACCTGGGACGCATAACCTACATCTTATTGAGGACGCCGATCACAACTTTACAGGGGTGGGGGGTTTTGGCGCTGTCCGCGGTATTATGGGTTAACCGCTTTATTTTAGCGTCAAGATGAAATCGTTGACTGCATCCTCGACTGGTGGGAAGCAACACGTTCGGGATCTTTGATCACAGGGGTGTTCAGAACAGGAATACGGGGCAAGCTATAGGTTTCGCGAACTTACGGTGGTGTACGGCGTTGCTGAGAGGAGATATGTGCATGATCCTGGGAGTAGAATTCCTCGGATAGACTGACGACGGGCACGATATATTTTCCATGATGGTGACGATCAAGATGCTGAGATTCTATGGAACGGCGAATTCGAATACGATATTCGTGGGTCTTTTGTGGCTATTCGGACCGATATCCACGTTCCAACATGTAGCTTTGAGCATCGTCTGCAATTGAATTGCCACGATGAAATGGCCGCAGGTTGGTAGGGTGCGCGCGAATCACCTTACTACGAGGGTTCCTACCTTGAAGTCCCACCTTGATCTCTGATCGCAGATCCTCAAGTTGGCAGGTCTCCTTCGGGCTCGCTGAGAGAAAGAAGAATGCTAGATGGGATTGATAACAATGGACAGCGATAGCAAAGTTATGGTCAGATGCGGCGACACGATAGTATGGTAAGCGGCTACAGAAGAGAAAAAGACTAAATGCAGTGTATGGTAACACGACGCAAACAATGTGATGGGAACGCAGACGATTAGATGGATTACGCGAGTCCGACAGTTGTGATTAGATGTTCCTCGACGACGACAGTGTCCAAACCAAGCGTCCCCCGCGTGAACGCCTTGATACCAGGCCCTCGCCATAGAATATGAGTGAAGTGATGATCATGATGCATGCGCGTGGCGTCGACAGGTCAACGTCGGCCAGAACGCAGAAGCAACTGCAGCCGCAGCTGGCAGGATTGCTGGGTTGGGGTGTTAAAAGAAGACGGGAGCAGCAGAGCTCGCGCTGGCGCTGACTGTAGTGCGCGAGGACCCGTATTTGGAGGACTGGGGATAGGAGTGGCCTCTGGGGTCGAGTGCCGACTGAGACTGGGTAGAGTGAGTGCTCTGAGCGGACTTTGGTTGGCCATAGGCGGCCTGGGGGTTGGTGTACTGAGTGCTCATGAGGGGGGGCTGCGGGTGGCATCTCGGTAGAGGGAGAAGGTTTAAATATGCTAATGACATCGCCTCGCGTACTGACGGAAGCTGAATCAAGAAAGATGGCAGCGAACCATGCCGGAACCGACACAGGACCGACACGGGGATGATTGTAATAGGTCGCTCACACGGAACGCTCATTGCCCTTGAGAAGATCTTTGATGCGTTTGACGCCAGCCCCTTGCCAAATATGCTTTGCCGCAGATCCGCTGTCTGCGCGCAAAGATCGGCCATTGCCGATAGTGGCTGTGCTCACCCACCCGCCCGCCATGGCTGTCCATTGACGCGGTGCGGTGTCACGCAACTTCGCGGCTCAATGTCTCATCACCGGCCCATCCGCCGTGGCCCCGCTCAACGAATGCCTTGATTGCCTACAAGGTAATCAAGTATCCGAAGAACCGACGCTGGCTGTTGTCCTGCCTACGGTCTTCCCTTTCTTCACCGTCTCTTCATTCCTTGTCATTCGGAACTTTGCCCCTCCGGCCACGCTTGATTCTTGGCTGCCATTCGCTCAATCGAAAATGGCCCATCTGTCGACTATAGTAGTACATACACGCTCGTCTCCATTCTTCGGTACAAACAAGCTCAAACCGTACCCACGATGAAGCCTCTTCTGCGTCGATACTCTCACAGAATCTCCGTCGCTTGCCTAGGAAACTGTCACAACGATCTTCCCGCTAAGGAAATTCAATTTGGGGGTCCTTCTATACTTCAAGGAATATCCACTCACCTATTCTTGTTCTCCGCCATCTCGCGGTGTGCTTGTTGAATCTCGTTCAAAGGGTACACCTGACCAATCAAATTAATGTAATCCGTGCCCGCCGGGTCAGATCAGAAGCTTCAGAAATAAAACAAACACAAACCTTGTGAATGTAGGTTCGTATCCCCCCGCTGCCTTCCTCTCCTGTTATCTGATCGACTATCGCCCTAAAGCTGGCACTTCCTTTTGATAAGTTGGCCAACTTGACAGTCGTGGCACGACACACCTGTCGATAAGCTCCGTCTGATACTCCAAACTCCGAGACCGCAATGTGGATCCCTGGATCTTGAGTCGCTTAGACAGGATCGGCCGCAGATTGACCGAAGGAACATCGCTTCCTTCGAATTGGTATTCTTTTAATTAGAGTTTCGCGGATAGCAGGCGTCTTATATTTACCGCTCATGAATGCAAGCAAAGTCATCCTTCCGTCAATCGCCAGAGAACCAATGTTCTTCTCCCAATGCGTACGTCCGACGAAATCGATTATGACATCGACACCCTTGCCGTTGGTCGTTTTCTTCACCTCTTCTGCGAAATCGTCGCTAGTATAGTTCACGGCATGGGTCGCCCCATTCGGAATCGAGAGGAGCCAATCCAGCTTGTCCCTGGTTGACGCCGTCGCTGTAACAGTGTTCCTAAGCGGCGATTAGCACAATACGCTGAAACATGCATCTGGAAGAACTCACGCGCCGAAAACGCGTGCAATCTGGATTGCCGCGACCCCTACACCGGAGGCACCAGCGTGAACAAGGACGTTATCACCCTTCTTCACTTCGCCATATTTGACCAGTGCTTGATATGCTGAAACACAGGATGAGGAACCCCTTGATACCTGATGCCATGTGCCGTCAGCCGGGCATGGAATCGCCGTGCGCACCTGTAATGTAGTTTTCGGGAATACTCGCTGCCTCCACCCAAGACAGGTGGGCGGGTTTCTCGATCAATAGACCTTGATTACATACAACGTACTCGGCGGCTGCTCCCTGGTGAAGAGAACGTGAGACCACTTTGTCATGGGTACCGGAGGGTCTGAGATTCATACACCACCAACTAGGCCATACACTTCATCGCCCAGAGACCATTTCGTAACGCAGGGGCCAAGCTCGTGGACAACGCCGGAGAATTCGACACTGAGAATGTGGGATGCACCCGGAGGCGGAGGATAGTTGCCCTCACGCTGGGCCAGATCCATGCGATTCACGCCGAACGCAGCGATCTGAGGGCGCCGTGAGTCATGTCTTATGATAATCGCAAGGGCACTCACTTTGACCAGCACTTGTCCCTCCTTTGGAAGGGGGCGCTCAATTTCTCCGACGTACAGGTTCTCGATGGGACCCTTTCCGTCCTTGATCAACACAGCACGCATTGTAGACATCATGGGCGGAGAAGAAGTTCGTGACGAGTCTCAGGCTCCCCTTTACCCACGAGTGATCTCATGCGGTCATTTCTACCCAGCACTATAACTAGGCGGTGTACAGGCTGATAGTACAGCACTAAACCGGGAACAAGGACATTAAATCTTTGAAATAGCACAAGGAACCAGTCACTGAGCCCCCCAATTTGGTGACCTCAAGGCAGCAGGCTTTCTGTGATCTAGGTTGGGAGTGTTATATCATATCCGGACAGCTCGTAGGTTTGTTTTTGAATAGCCAGAGGAACTGAACGTTTCCTCCCCTGCGCGACTATTGTTCCGAGTCGTTAAGATCAGTGCTGGTATACATACCGTCTGACTAAGCGTAGGATGACCAAGGCCCAAGGCTGTGTTTTCACCCGTCCTTCTCCTCCTCAACCGTCGGGCACTGTCGGTAGACTGCGGAACTCGCCAGTTCGTCTCTAACAGTCACCCCTTTCGAATCGCAGGCGATTTTTTTGTCAATGCAAGTTGCAAAGGAAGCATTCCTGCCGCTCTCTGGCAAGCACTTAAAGGTTGAAGATGTTCAAGAGGCCTATGTCGAGCAAAAAGAGAAGTAAGCCATGTTCTCTCCGATTAACCCAACCGTCAGCCTCATCTACTATCGTTCTAGCTTGCTTGGCGCAATAGATGCAACCAAGGCCATCTTGTCGGGCCTACGGGAGTTCAATAAGAATGACTGGGTCGTCCGGTATCCCACGCTCCAGGAGCAGCCTACCGACGCATCTGTCACACTTTCAAAGCTAAAGACTCGCCGTTCCATTCGCCGCTCTCTGTCCTTTGCCGACGATCCATCCATTCAGACCGAAATTGTCTACACTCCTTCTCGTCAAGGCTCTGCTCGTGCTGTAACTTTGGCATCAATCACCGATGGCCAGGAATACCCCAGCAAGCTCACCGATGAAAATGGGGAGGACTCGGCTGATAAAGACACTCTTTCTGACAAAGCCGGCGACTTCACCATCCTCCGACTTGATCTCGAGATCGGTCCCCACGGTTCTTCGACTTCCCCCGCAGCCCTGGTCTCCCAGTTGGAGAAGGGGTCCATTGCCAACCTCCTGGATGAGCGTATATTCGCCGCTCTCCAACACATGGACAAACTTCGACTTCGTGTCGAGGATACGTCGTCCAAGGTTTTGGTGACAGGAGACCTCAACTCTGGCAAATCCACCTTCGTCAATGCCTTGCTCCGACGAAAGGTGATGCCCGTCGACCAACAGCCTTGCACAACAGCTTTCTGTGAAGTCCACGACGCAGCCGAAAACAACGGGGTCGAGGAGGTCCACGTCCTCAAGAATGGCGTACAATACTCTGTCACCGACGAATCAACCTTTTCACGCGTCTCTCTTGCTGACCTGGAGAGCATTGTGACGGACAATGAAGGTGATCAACCAAGGCTGAAGGTCTATTTGGCGGACAGCAGAGCTGCATCGGAGTCTCTCCTCAACAATGGGGTTGTTGACATCTCTCTTATAGACGCTCCTGGCCTTAACCGGGATAGTCTCAAGACCACTGCAGTTTTCACTCGACAGGAGGAAATTGACGTCATTGTCTTCGTCGTCTCAGCTGAAAACCACTTCACTCTGTCCGCAAAAGAATTCCTGTGGAACGCTAGCAATGAGAAGGCATACCTCTTCATCGTGGTCAACAAATTTGAGCAGATCAAGAACAAGGAAAAGTGCAAACGGCTTGTTCTCGAGCAAATCAAAGAGTTCAGCCCTCGTACACACGAGAATGCGCAGGATCTTATTCATTTTGTCGACTCTGCTACTGCGCTTCGCCCCTACACTGCCAACCCCGCGTTCGACGACCTCGAATCATCCTTGCGCTCATTTGTTCTCGTCAAGCGTTCCACGTCGAAACTTCACCCTGTTTCGACGTATCTGTCTAAACTCTTGACCGACATCGACCTTCTTGTCGGCGCAAATGCCATTGTTGCCCAGATGGACATCGACCGCGCCAAGGATGACCTGGAGAGGGCGAAGCCCGTGTTTGAGAAGATGAAGAGCGAAAGGGAGTGTTTGGAGGATGCTCTCGAGGTTGTCGAAGAATCCGGAGCGGCTACTACCGCAAATAGGACCAAGGCTATCCTGTCTAGTGCCCTTGAACGCGTTGGTCGTGGCCAACCTGGCGTTGACGTTGCTATCAGCCTTCCTCGCTTCCCCGGTTTCCTCGCTATCTGGGCCTATGCTCGTGACGTTCGCAAGGTTTTACTCGCGAGCTTAGATGCCGCAGTTAAGCTCGCAGAGGATGAGGCTCGCCTTACCACTACTGCCGGTGTCAAAAACATCAGAGTTGTCGAGGATCAATTCCTTCCAGAGGCTGTAGAGAGATCACGTCGGGTCTTCATGCCCGAGGCTATGTTTAGCGTTCGACCGGGTCAACAAGGCACCGCGCGCCGTCGCTACTCCCCAACAGCCAGCGCCGTTGTCGCAGGCGGTGTATACAATCTTGGAATAGGTCTGTCACAACGCTCTGACATGTTGGACACGTCCATCCTTGATTTGTTCGACTTCAACCACCATCTGTGGATGCACTTTGGAAACGACAGGACGGACAGAGAAGATGCCGAGGAGAAGAATGCAACAGCGCTTAGCATTCTCTCGGTGGGGGTGGGAGCTTTGACGATGGTTGGAGGCAAGGCGATTGGTGTCCGCGGCTTAATTGATGGTGTTGCCCGCATTTCTGAGCTATTTGCGGACGAGTCGGCAAGAAAATGGGCGGGACCTGTCATTGGTGCAGTGGTGGTTGGCGCTACGGCGTATTTCATACTGGAACTGCCGCGCACGATACCCAAGACTATCGGCCGCCGACTTCGGGCCTCGCTTGTGAAGGTTGAGGATGGTGCTACCGAACAAGAACTGTTTGTCAATGCGCATGCAGGACGCGTGAGCCGCGAAACACGCAAGGTGCTGCGATACGGGTGTTGGGATCTTCGGGAGCGGTTTAGGGTCACCATGGAGGACAGAGGGAAGGAAGTTCAGAACGCAGAGGAACTTGAAAAGAAGGCAAGGAAGGCGCTCGACTACTTGCACGATGTTGAAAGAAAGACGGGGGTCGTTCGCGACGATGCTGGTTGGGCCACTGCATTGTAAGCTAAACTGAACGGATTTGTCAGTAAGAATGTGGTGCAGGCCGCCAATTGTCAAGGAACGATCAGAATCTGCCCCACATCACTATGATTTCTTTCTATCATTATGTACCTTCCACTCGGTGTTCCGTGCGTGCTTTACTTTTCTTTCTAATTTACTCACGCCTGTGAGTTTGTTTATGATCCAGTCTCGTACTTGTTGTGCAGAGACGATGATGTAGCTATCCATTTCGTACGGAATTTTATAGATCATTTCGCTAGCTCGACTGCGTAATAGCACAGGTGATGAAATATCGGAAGAAAGCACGGTCGGACAGCCTCACACAGATGCGGCCATTGACCACGAGTCAGAGTCACCATCCGCAGTGACTGCTACAGCAATTGAGCGACATTGTGCACCCGAACTTATTTTTATCGATCATTCTTAGTAACCACATGTCCTTTGCCAGTGAGAACGCAGCTAGTATATATGACTCACAGACAACTAAAAGCCCCCGCCTTGTTCGACCTGCCAGTCCTAGAATGCCCGCCCCATTCTGGCTCTTTCCACTCGTGGTCGCCCTCGCCTCTGTGCCACATGCATCTGCGACTCAGTACACGATCGCCAATGAATACTACGGGTCGACTTTCTTTGACGCATGGACGTTCTACAACTATTGTAGGTCCATCCCTCCTTCTCCTGGATCTAATATTTGACGACTTGGACAGATGACAATCTCACGAACGGAGATGCAACGTAATTCTTGAATCCCGTTTTAACCCCATTTTCGATTCCATCTCATACTGACCTGCGCAGCTTTGTCTCCGCCCAGACTGCATTTGCTGACAACCTTGCCTATGTCGACTCAACCACGTCTCATGCATTCATAAGAGTTGACAATTTCACAACTGTACGGACATGAGTACGTGTTGCCATATCGTATGCTCACCTCGGTAATTAGGTTGCGTACAATGACAAACGAAACACCGTCCGAATCACGAGCAATGACAGCTACGCCGTGGGTAGCTTATGGGTAACTGACATGTATCATGTGCCCTATGGCGTGAGTTTGAATTTGATCTCCCAAAACCACGCGCACGCTGCGACGATGATGTCATATTTCTTACTCAGTGTTCCGTTTGGCCCGCTTGGTGGAGGTGGGTTTTTGCCTTGTTCTCGGAAATCATGCAAACATGTCCGTCTTCACAGCCAAGCAGCCCAATGGCCTCAGGGAGGAGAGATCGATACATTTGAAGGTGTCAACTTGCAAACCACCAATCAAATGTCCCTGCACACTGAAACTGTTCGTACATTTGATCCACCGCTCGAACGTTTTTCACACTTTCCCTCCTCAGGGATGCACACAAGTTTCGCCTAATGAGACGTCGACTCAGGTCACCAGTACTAATTGTTCCTATCTTGCTAACGAAAATCAGGGATGTATCGTCATGGACCCATCCTCGTCGTCGTTCGGTGCTGGGTTTGCCAACTCGGGCGGGGGAGCATTTGTGACAGAGTTTGCGACAACTGGTATTAGGTACGCCAATGACGCTTGCACTGAGTGGTGAGCTCATCTCTCATTGTCCGCTAAGTATATGGTTTTTCCCGGTTGGTGGTACACTCGATTCGGACCGTGGCTCGTCTTGACCCTGATCCACCAGCGTTCCCAAATACCAAGTGCATTGTCAAGCAACGACACTACAGTTGACACGACCACCTTTGGTACCCCGGTCGGCAACTGGCCTGCCACAGGTTGCAACATCCCAGAATTCTTCCAACCACAGAAACTCATCTTTGATATCACACTTTGTGGAGGTGCGTCCTTTCTGGTGTGACTCGCTGAGGATGAACTTTGTGCTGACTATTGAATAGACTGGGGTGAGTGGTAAGAAAGTATTTGATTCAAATTTGCTCATGGAATGCCCGTCACAAAAGCTGGAAATGCAGCCATCTTCAATCAGACATGCTCAGGTGTCTGCTACAACGATTACGTCATCGGCCCACCGTCTGGATATGACAATGCCTACTTTGAGATCGGTTATGTCAGAATCTTCAGCGTAGGAAACACTACCACTGTTGTGTCGCCTTCCACCTCGGCAAGCGGGAATGCGCCAGGGACGACTTCTGCTCCGTCGAGTTCAGCAACAAATCTCATGGAGAAATATGTGTCGGTTGTGGCGTCCATCTTCGCCGCTATCGGAGGGCTTGGCGTGATGCTTCTATAGAATATCTTCTACACCACTTCCCACATACCAGTACGCGATAAGCTGCTTGACTAGATATTTACCGGACAGTACTTTTAATTCATACATGTGTTGTAGTTCAGAAAGGTCTATTTCAATCTTGAACGGCGACTCCCGACTCGGAGTCTCCCACTGAGAGTCTGACACTGAGAATTCCATCAAGTTATGGCCGTGCTCCCTTAAAGCCCACCTCTGACCACTGAAGAATGTGCATGTCATCAATAATGCGGTGATTCAGTGAACACCCACGGAGACCGCCTGGGAAAGGTTCGAAATCGCCAAGATATGTGAGCTTGTTTCCAATGACAAATGGCGGGGTTGTGCTCAAATAATTTCAGCAGACGGTCGGGCCCGCCGGATGTGGCCTTCGAAAACGTGGCCCGTACAAAATAGCGTGATGCCAGCTCTTTTGCAGTGAGTTTGGAAACTGAGATATGACCACAACTCCATCAATAGTCCCGGTCGGTTTTCTGACGGCCCTGATCCGGTCGTGATGTCCGTCAACGCCACTGCAAATGTCATAACGCGGTTGTCAATTCGGGGCAGAAGAATGCTATATCTGTTCAAAATGTCCAGTCCTTTCGGAGACTGGCTTTTTACCCACCGACCGTGGTCCCTTCCTCGTCTCTTATTCCCGCAAGCCCACACATGAATCCGTCAACCGATCCAACCTGTCTATTTAATCTAGAAGGTCAAGTCGCCGTGGTCACGGGTGGGGGAACAGGTACCGCGCCATCAGCCATGTGTTTGTCACAATGGCCTTACCCGTTCAAGGTATAGGTCTCATGATTGCCACGTCATTAGAACACAACGGTGCCACGGTATACATCATTGGTCGGCGTATGGATGTCTTGCAGAAGGCTGCCACGGAAAACAATGTTCGCCCCTTATCTTCATCTTGCCCGTTAGCCCCTGAATAAGCTCTTGTACAGAGGTATGCGAAGATTATCCCCCTCCAAGGCGACATTACCTCTCGGGACTCTCTTCTTTCTATGGCGCAGACCGTCAAATCTCGTCATGGATATATCGATCTTCTTGTGAATAATGCCGGGATAGCGCGCAATCTACTCCCGACTCATCTACCATCACCGCTCGACGACGCTAATTTCCCGAGTGAAGACACGGTGCCCTCTATCAAATCATTTCAGGACGTCCTTTGGAATACGGGCGGGCCTGGTGGATTTGCACAGACTTTTGAAACAAACGTGACCGCGGTTTACTTTACGACGGTAGCATTTCTCGAGTTACTCCACCTTGGAAATATAAGACGGGGTGCTCTACCCCCTAAATTAGTGACAAAGCCGAGCAACCCGTTGAATGATGCTGCCGGCGAGGGGAGCTTGCGTCGACCGCCAGCATCCACTGAACCCTCTACGCCGTATTACTCATTACCACCCTCGCCTTCAGCTACGAGTTTACCCCTCCCCATCAACGCACCCACAGCCTCATCAACGGCTTCGGTCAAAGGCTTGCCACTACCTACATCTCAGGTGATCACCGTGTCATCGTCCGGCTCCTTCAGAGTAGATGCGCGTATCCTCTCCGTGTCCTACACCCTGGCAAAACACGCCTGCACACACCTCGGGAAGCTGCTCGCGAACCTCCTCGCCGACTGGAACATTCGAAGTAATATCCTATGTGTACGTACATTCCCCCTCGTGGACTCTTCTATGCCGAACTCACCTTGGGCACAGCCAGGGGTGTGGCCCAGTGGTATGCATTCGAGGTTTTCTTTTACCATCGGAGCGTGGTTTGACGTAATTGTTTACAGAGATGACCAACCTGGACCATTTGTCACCTGCGCTCTTGGCTCGGGCCGTTCCCCTTGGTCGTTCGGGAACGTTGGCCGAAATGGCGGGTCCGATCTTGTTTCTTGCCGGACGCGCCGGTGCGTATGTCAATGGTGCTGTCTGGTTGGTCGACGGAGGAAGAGTGGGCCAGGTCGCTAGCTCATATTAACGCCCAAGGTCACACATGGCGTCCGGCAGGGGGACGCCCATGATCCATCTAAGTTTGGATATCTTTTTTTTTCGGGCTCGCCTTGTGGTCGATATCTCCCCATCTCATCCTAGTTTCACAAACAATTAATGTCGTATTTTTTTTTTCTAATCGTGTCTATTCACGGATGTACTATAACGAGCGAACCTGTCATGTTTATACGATCCGCCATTCCATTCGCTGTGTATATACTATGCCGCATTAACGTCCAGTTCAGTACTGTCACACACGTTGCAGGTGGGTCGAATACATCATGAGGTAAAGCAACGCCTCGATGACCCTGGAGATTGAGGGGTAGTGCAAACTTGGGAATTGCGCAACCACAGCCTCATCCGATATGGTCTCGTGCGCATTCCATGCTTAGCTGGTCCATATTGGAACGTCTTTAAATCCTACTCACGGGTCATTTTATCAGGCACATAACAGCAGTCTTACTGCCTGTCCGACACGGTGGATCTTTAATTTATTGCCGGCAGATATGCGGGTACAAGGATGATGAGACCATGAGGCAGGGGTGAGTCCATGCGCTGAAGGTTGTACGTATGCATCACGAAGGTGTTTGCAGCATGGCAAGGCTATAGTCTATAATACCCCTTCATCATCGTGAGATTGCTCCGAGGATAGGATAATTTCTACTCACGCTACAGGACTCAGAAATCTCTTTTGGAGCGGGCATA
>JBBPQT010000370.1:0-16867 GCA_038092715.1 Boletus smithii | reverse complement strand
TAAATTCTGCCGCAGGGGCACTTAGTCACCCGTCTAGACCGAAACTGCAACCTAATCTTCATTTCTCTTTCCTTCTCGCCTCATTTATCCCGTGTTTTTCGGTGATAATCACGACGGGCAAGGCACATGGATGATTCTTGGGCAAGAGGAAGTACAGGGATGGTTTAGATCATATACCCCTTTGCTCGTAATAGGAATCATGTTCTCTAGTGCAGAGAATGGCAGAGGGTGAATCTCGATGCAGCGGCCCTGGTTCACCGAGGAGGCTGCGCGTTGTGGCGTTCGGACGCGTGCGCAGGAAGGAATGGAGAATGGGCGGATCGAAGGAGGCTGCGGTTGAATTTACAGGAGCGATATCTCCGGAGGCTAAAAATGAGAAACAAGAGCGACTTTGTGAGGACACGCCAAGGAATAGAAGCAGAGACGGAACGGGGAGGTACAAAGGAAGGACAAAAAACGTACCACGCCGCGGGTTTCAAACGCAAGCCAGTCTCCTGTTCCGGTAGGGAGAAGACCCATCGAGCGGCATTTCCAGAGTCCGACGACGAGTGTGAGGAGGTTGCACAAGACGTAAGTCAATTTTTGGAATAAGAGGGCGGTGGAAGTGGAGGTGGGTGTAGGTGTAGGTGTAGGTGTAAAGGGGGAAAAAGCAGCGTGTATGCCAGCGATATTCTTGATGGGGGAGAGGAGAAGCATGAGGACGATGCCCATGCTAAAGATCTGGACGCCGCCCCCGGACATGTAGAGCATGAAGGCTTGCATGGGGAGGGATTTGGCTGGCGAGATGGCGAGATCCCAAGCGCGTTTTTCTTTGAGGGCTGCGTATGAGGCGGCTGCTGCTGCTGCTGCCTTGGCGGGTGTTTTTGTCTGGTGGGGGAAGGGGGTTGATTTGGATCAGAGGGGGGGCGGGGGATGGGTAGACGTACGTTGGTCGAATGGAGGTTGGAAAAGTCGGGGGGTGGGGGTAGGTTTTTCCACCTGTTGGATTGTAATAAACGGGAGTTGTTCAGCTGCATGGACGTGAAGAGACAGACTTTGGGTGCTCAATTGATGCGTAGTTGAGCGAGAACGACATGTTCGACGCGTCGGCGTTGGAGTTCAATTGTTAGCAGTTGACGTTGGACGTTTTCCACGATAGCGACTAGCGTGGTGTTCTTCCAGCTGAAAAAAACCAATAGGTAGGGTTTGTGCTCTGACTTCTACCAACTCGCATGGATCTACTTTTATCAGATGATTCAACGCAGCCGGAGAGACCTTGAAGCATCAATGATCTTCTTTGCATCATTGTCCGAGGTTTCCTCCCACTGCCCCGTCGACATGTTATCATTTTCTGGACTCCTCTTGGGACGTTCTCTCACGTAGGACAAAACTCAGACATGGTACAAGGGGCATCTCGCGAAGATAATAACGGGCAGGCGATGGCGTGCCGTCTCGGCGTCGCTTTGCTGGCACTTGTGGTGCGGACGCGATTGACAGAATGCCTGGCTGACATGGTACTATCTCCAGTTGCATTTCATAATCGCGTGTTCCGGGGCGTTGGCCAAACCATGTCGAAATACAGCATCTAAATCCATTTAACGCACTCCATTCTCCCGCCAGACAGACCAAGGAAACAAACGGAGTGCCTATAGTACCCACTAAAGTAGTGGAGGGAGATCACAATTGTTCCTTCTCTACTCTAGGAGGCACTATCATCTTGACTTTGACGAGGGCCATTATTTCCCGACGATGTAGAGATAGAGTTGCTGCATATCTGTTCGAGAAATTATCCTGTCTTTAGTTCATCGAAATTTTTGGGGGGCCTTGCTTCAGTTCATGCAGCCTTGCCAACTTGGAGCAAACGAAAGGCTCTAGATATGTCACGTGCTCTCGACGTCACGAGGAAATTCGACTTTGACCACCAACTGTCATGTCCCGGCCACAAGATGACAGAAATCAGGAGGCGACAGTGTACTTGGTGAGGATTTTGTATCAAGGTGTGCATTCAAAGTGTCTAATAGACGCCGCCGCCAGGGAAACCTCGACGAACGAGTTACGGACGCTATAATATGGGAGCTCATGCTACAAGCGGGACCAGTGGGTACGTCTCCCAATCGTCGAGCAAAACCCATCAAAAGACGTATTCATTCTTGGTTAGTCAATGTGCACCTCCCAAAGGACCGTGTATCCATGGCGCATCAGGGTTACGGTTTTTGTGAGTTCTTGACAGAGGAAGATGCCGAATATGCGTGCAAAATCATGAACCAGATAAAGCTATGGGGAAAGCCCATACGAGTGAACAAGGTATGTCACGACCTGGGTCTCCGTAAGGCGATGTCGACTCAACGATGCGGATGTAGGCATCCTCTGATAAAAAACAACTCGACGTCGGTGCGAACCTTTTCATCGGAAATCTGGACGAGAACGTGGACGAACGGCTGCTGTACGATACGTTCAGTGCATTTGGGGTTATGGCTACAACAGCCAAGGTGTGTCATTTGATTTCCTTGACTTTGGATACGTGATTCATCGTCTCTTGTACCATCAGATTGCTCGAGA
The DNA here is from genome assembly GCA_038092715.1 of Boletus smithii. Taxonomy (NCBI): domain Eukaryota; kingdom Fungi; phylum Basidiomycota; class Agaricomycetes; order Boletales; family Boletaceae; genus Boletus; species Boletus smithii. The sequence continues at coordinate 14,329 of JBBPQT010000370.1, read as the reverse complement.
CCCAGGCTCGGGAGTCTCAAAAGGCTACGGCTTCGTTTCGTATACCGATTTCGAATCCTCTGATGCAGCCATCGAATCGATGAACGGTCAATTCCTGATGAACAAGGCCATCACTGTGCAATACGCGTTCAAGAAGGACGGAAAAGGTGAACGGCATGGTACATCTGCAGAACGTCTCCTTGCTGCCCAAGCACGGAAGAACAATGCGCTGCCCGTTAGTGCCCGGCCACCCCCCGCACCGATGGCGTTTGGTGCGCGACCTCCCATGCCTGGTTTCCAAGGACCATACCAGGGTCAGTTTGCAGGCGCCCTGGCGCAGACGCCTCCACCACCGCCTGGGTTTACACCTCAGCAAACGGTGGTGCCTATGATGGGTGCGCCAGTTGGTATGCCGATGGGGATGCCGCCACCAGCAAATATGTCTATGTTCCAGCCTGGCGCATTCCCACCACCACCACCTGGATTTACACCTGGGATGATGCCACCGCCGGGAGGAATGCTTCCTCCTCCCCCACCTGTACCACAGTACTAGTGCGCATGTTCGTTAGATTAGTTGTGATGTAACAATGGTCACATGTGCTTGCAATGCCCTAGAATAGCCTTCGTGGCAATTGTGCTTGGAGACGACGCTAGTAAGCGACAGCCCAGCACTTCTCTGTCCTGCACGATCATGAGTCTCCAGCCCCTTGTGTCGCTGTACCAGTTCGTGTTGACACCGTTGGCACCATTCTCCTGGTTTGGCCTCCAGATCAGCTCCTTGGACTTCCTCGCTGCGTTCCGTCTCTGTTATGTGCTGCGGCACCTGAGAGAGAACTTGAAGGAGGAACATATCAAACGACGTGCGACCGACAGCAAGCTTCCTGTCCCCGAGGATCGTTCCTTTGTCAGAAATGCACTCACCGTGCTGACCGTCGTCTATGGTGGGGAAGCCATCGCAGGTACGCTCCCGATCGCACGCATCGTCCAACACAACTCATCCTCGACTGCCCAGCGCCCCTCCTCGGTGTCCCTGCCTCGTTCATGATCTCGGGCGTCGGCCCTCTGTTGTACATCGCCGCACAAGCGCTCGTCGACACGTTCCCCTCCCTGCCGCCCATGGTGCCCAGCTCGGAGCTCCTGTTATCCTTCTTGGACGCCCACACCCGCGCCATGCTCGTATGTACGCTCGTACCCCCCGTCGTACTCCGCAGCTCCTTGCCCGCCGTATCCAACTCCCCCTGGGCGCTCCTCCTCTCCTCCTTTGTACGTCGCTTCCTCCATCTCTGCCCGTCCGTCCGTCGTCGCTGATTCCGTTTCTAGCTCATCACCAACGGCGGCTTCCTCATCACCAACCTCGTCTCGTTCCTCCACCCGACCCCTCTGACGCTCACCACGCCTGCCGAACTGCAGCCGTACGGCTGGACGACGACGGATCTGTGGAGCGCCCCGCTCGTCACGGGTATCTATGCGACTCTGACACATGCCCAGCCGTTCTGGGGGGACCTCCACGCCGTGCTCGCGGGTATGCTCGGGGGCACGGGTGTAGACAAGATTGCCCCGTTGGACCCTGAGACGGCACGTTCGGCGTGTGCGTTGGTGCTCGCTGTGCTGTTTGCCTCGCGTACCGCGAACAAGTTTGGGTTGGTGGGCAAACGAGGTCGGTCGTCTTTCTTTCTTGGGTGCTTGCATGCTGATTATGTGCTTAGGTGTGGTGGAGAAGATCAAGATCAACTGAGGTGGTGTGCCAAAAGGGCCTTGGCCGTCTTTCGACTTGAATCAAACAGTAACAGTACTACGGAATGCTTTGGAATGAATGCTGGACTTTTGGATTACCCAACCATGTAATGACCACGAGAACTGATCACACAGACATGATATCAATGAATGAATGATTTGAGCTACAAAGCTCCGATTGACAAGAGAGACATGCTAAAGAAAAAAGGAGCAGCAATAGTGTGACGTGTGCATGTGATGGTCAGCACAAAGCCCCGGTCAACAGGAGTGCATAGCAGCATATTAGTGAAAAGAAAATCGATACAGCAATTAAGTATGGGTGAATGAAAAAAATAAGATGAAATGGAACATTTGGGGGAAGACATCTAAAAGTGACGGATGTTAGCATAGAATGGTAGAGAGGCTACGCACAGGGGGACAAATCCAAAAAGGAGGTATGCTCATGCTCAGGAGAGTATACACTGGGAGTAGAGGCAGTATCCTGATCGGTGTCGAAACCAGAATCCGTGTCATCCGAATCCGTGTCATCCGGATAGTCGGCCGAGTCAACGACGGATCGAGTCGTAGCGAGGAACTCGCGCACAGTGATTTCGTCCGCCAACCCAACGATGTGCTTGTCCCATTTGTAGTAGTGGAACCGAACATACGGGAGGTAAGGTTGACCTTGGAAGCGGTAAGGGACACGATCATACACGGAGCGCTGAACCTCGGGGTCGATATCCGCCCAGACGGAGCTATGGATAGTTAAATTGTCCATCACCTGTAACACATACGCACCCAGATATTCGAAGCGAGAATTCGGTCCTGTCGGAGAATCGGCAAATTGCAGGAAAACGTTTACGGCGAAGTTGGAGGCCACGATATGTTGAGGCCAATACACTGCATCGCCCTTGTAACATAGGCTAGTCTCGACCTTGGCGGAGGGATCCAAAGGCCTAAAGTTTGAGTCCACACCACGCCGACGAATAGTGGGCCAAATCGAGTCCTCGGTCGGCACGACAAAGGCGAAACCACCCATACGTCGGCTCAAATTGTAGGGACCGATGAAATCATGTGAAGGGATAATGAGGAGGGGAATTGGGCTCGGATACACCAAGAACCAGTCCATGCGAAGCGCATGTTGGACGGCTTCGATGGAGCTGATCGAATAAGTGTACGAAAAGAAGCATTCGGGCTCCCTGAACAGAGATGGCAAGGGACGCTTGGCGTAGTATTTGGATGACTGTCTGTCGTGACCGTCCAATCCAGTCTTGGGAGTGTGCCCACCGGTGAGGGAAAATAGCTTGAGGGGTTTGTCACAGGCCGATGGGGTGACAGGATTGTTTTGAAGACCACTTTGATCCAAAGCGGCGCGTTGTATCATGATCGATACGGGGCTTGGAGATGCATACGTCTCGGGGGAGTAGATGAGGTGATCCGACACATGCGGGCGTTCCGAGTCAGCCACTGGGTCATCGTATCGAGCCTGGTCGCCAGGGTCGTTGTCAGTTTCATCCGCCAGAGGGTCCGCAAAGGAGATGGAATGAACGAGTTCCGATGTAAACCAGTAGTTGTGTGGTCCAGAGGGATCGGAGGTCCCATAGTTGGGCCACTCGAGCTCGTCTTGCTGCACATCGGAGGGGACCCAGCGGGGGCTCGGGGGACAGGGCGCGTAATCATCAACGGTGGCACGGGCTTTGGGAGGGCTGGGAGGGGGAGTAGGCCTACCACCAAAGTAATCGGGTATCGTGCTGACCACGACGGGCGACGGAGGTGCAGGACCCGATGATGGATACTGCCAGTGAATGGGGAAATCGGCGCAGTGCGACATGGAGGGCGAGAGGAAAGACGGAATGTCCACCAAGCGACGGAACGAGTTGCTTTTATACAATACCGATCCATTGTTGTATTAGGAGGGATATATTTGAGGAAGCGACAAAGGCGGTAACGGACCGGTAGACTAGTGGCTGTAATGGCCCTAAACCGGGGAATGCGAGATGGTTTATCACAGCGAGATCACTCACGAGTGCGCTGGTTCAAGACTGTCCCCTCCAGAAAATTTGGTGTCCACAGCTTCTCGCGCCGTAAGGCGTGAACAAGCTTGGAATAATTGATCCTTGATTGGCCAGGGAAGCAATTCCGCAACCTTCTGGATCTGCCGAATTAGTCACAGGAGATCAGGCCATGTCATCAGCCGCGCTGCGGGTCGCGCCGCTCGCAAACCTTTTTTTTTCTCGAAAATAAAAATCGTACTATTAGCAGGGAAGAACAGTACCTATACACAACTGGAACAACAGACACATCACATACATCCTCATCGCTACAGCGGCATTGACAGCTACAACTACGAGATGCGATCAAACCACCCGCTTAGCAGCACGAACCAGCCTTGGCAGGCGCAGACGAATCGATGGCAACGGGGATGGTGTCGCTGGTCGGTGCCTTGATCGCGTCTGCCGATTGCTCGAGCGACTTGCTCGACATGATCCGGTAGATATCTGGCAACAGCGTCAATATCCACCGAGATGGCACACTGGTGGCACACTGACCAGTGAGGATACCTTGGAAAGCCGACTCTACGTTCGAGGCGTCCAGCGCCGAAGTCTCAATGAACGTCAGTTCATTTTCACCTGCAACAAAACATTGGGTCAAACCATCCACAGCGCCATCCAAGACGCAACTGACTTGCAAAGTTCTTTGCCTCTTCCGTAGGGACAGCCCTCAGGTGCTTGAGGTCGCTCTTGTTGCCAACGAGCATAATCACAATGTTCGAGTCGGCATGGTCCCGAAGTTCCTTCAACCACCGCGTCACGTCGACGTACGTGCCATGTTTCGAGATATCGTACACCAACAGCGCACCGACTGCACCACGATAGTATCTATCAAGATCCGGATGAGCAAGCGCGGGTCAAGGGCATGCGAGTTGGGGGGCACTGACGCTGAAGTGATCGCCCGGTACCGTTCTTGTCCTGCAGTATCCCAAATTTGTGCCTTGACGGTTTTACCGTCGACAGAGATGGAGCGAGTCGCAAACTCGACGCCGATTGTCGATTTCGAATCCAAGTTGAATTCATTCCGGGTGAACCGCGAGAGCACTAGGGGGATCGTCAACAACAACGCGCGCGAGACTGAATCTTGAGAACATGCATACAATTTCTGTCAAAGGGAGTGAGGTGCATGCTAGAAACGTTTTTTGTGTGAAAACGACGTACGATTTGCCTACTCCAGAATCACCAATTAGGACGACCTAGTGTTCGTGGTTGTGTGAGAGGCTACATGTGGGTGAGATGGGGGCGCACCTTGAAAAGAAAGTCATAGTTGCTTCCTTCAGTCATGGCGAGTAACTTATTACGGTGGTATATAACACGGCTCTAGCAGTGGTCGGTGCGTGAAAGGTGGTTGGGTAGAGCGGAGATTGAAAAAAGAATAGATGGGTCATAGCCACTTTTGAAATTCGGGCGGTGATGCATCTTCCATCAATGTCCCAACCGAAACGCGTCTGCCAACTTATCAAGGTAACCATGTCATGATCAGAATCCGACCATACCGACACTGACACAGCTCAAACCCGAGCGCGCAGAGGAATACAAAGCCGTGCACGCAGCCGTCTGGCCCACCGTCCTCGCTACCCTCGCCCGTCACCACATCACCGACTATTCCATCCACCATTACCCCCCTCTCCAACTCCTCGTCGCCACGTTTAAATACACGGGTGAGGACTATGACATGGACATGGCAGCGATCGCGGCCGATGAGGACACGCAGCAGTGGTGGAAACTGACCGATGGAATGCAGGAGAGCTTTAATGACGGTGCCACGGGGAGTGGGGGGGACGTGCCGTGGTGGACGGTAAGTGTGCGAGATGAGGGCTGGTCGAGTACTGAGTGGCATCGGTCGACAGGATCTCGAGGAAGTATTCCGCTTCGAGGGTGACTCCTTTGCTTGACTCAATGAGCATATCCATATCTTGAACGGTTGGAAAGGATATCAATCTTGGCGTTTTCAATTATACATATTGTTGACTCCAGCAAGCCAGATCGATCAACGGACTCCCCTCAAATCGCCCACTCAGCGTTCAACCTCTACCCCATTCACAGCCCGCACATAATCTGCCTCCACAATCGTATCAAATCCCGTCTCCTCATCCACCCTCTCCGGAATACTCTCCGGGTTGATTTCCAAATTGAGAAGCCCACGTAGGACGAGCAGTGCTCCCAACTTGGATGATACCTTATTCTCCTCTCTGCATTTCGCGCTGTGGATGCCTGAGGGTCGTGTTCGAAATCGGAATGCGCGTCAACACAAGAAAAGACGAGGACGTACAATACGCGCAGCCTTCCGCGCATGGACAGCGCTCGACGGCATCGTGGGCTTTGCGTAGAATCTCAGAGGCTGTGTGCGTAACGTTTGAGGTCACCTCTACACGCCATCACACACACGACCAACCGAACCCACCGTGATCGAACCCTTGCGCCGAGGTACCACTCTTGCCCGACGCGTCGTAAAATATAAGCCTGCACCGAATACGACCGACCCTCAGCGAGATCGACACAACGCACTCCATCCCCTCTTACCTCGCCGGTCGCTTCCGCCTCGACTCGACGACCTTGTACTCCTTCTCCGCAGCCTTGCACTCCGTTCTCAACTCTGCCGCCAATGCAAACTGGTTCATCCACGCATGACACGCAGAGTGGATCGCCTCGGCGGGTCGTAGACCTTTGGACCGCATGAGGGCCAAGATAGGTTTGGGGACGTCGAGCCAGAATCCGGCCCCCTGCCGTTCCCAGGGGGGCGTATCGACGTCGACGACGTCCAAAATGCACTTGTTCCTGAGTTGACGTGAGTGGGACTGTGCGCGTGCGGGGTACCTCATACCTGATCTTGTAGAAGCCTGGATGGACCGTGGGTGTTGAGCCTTGAGATGTGTGTGTCGATAGTATCGATCAACTTACCGTACACGACTGTGACCACGTCCACACCTGGAAGCAAACTCGATCATAGGAATGCGGCATCCTTCACCATAGACTTACGTCCGAAATACGCGAGATACGGCGAGTCCGGGATCCCCCTGATACGCCACGTTTGTTTCGCATCCACATCACTATAGCGTTGTCGTCAACAAGCCGCTCCAGACGCTTGGAGCGAACGACACACGTAAAGTCCCTACAGAACATGCTGAGCTTTAGGAACCACCCAACGCAGATAGCAAATGAACGAACCTCGGAGAAGTGATCCAGTTGACGTCTGCCCTGATGAGCTTTGCCATCTTCGTGTCGTGGCTCACTTCTTTCACCTAATGATACCTGATCAGCCCGCATACATCATGGATCGCATCGACCTACGATGAAGGTCAGTCCTTGGTGCATGAACTATGCAGCGTAACATGAGCGCCAGTGTATCATCACAGGGAGATGAGATAACCATACCACGCCACCTTCATACACCTCGAACAACGCCCGCGAGAACTCGATCTCTTCCAGTATCTTTGGCACTTGCTTGGTGATATCCGCCAACATATATTTTTCGTCTTCAGCACCTCGAATGGAGACATGCTTGGCGGGATACGGCAGGAACTTGGGGTGCGGATGATACCTAGTAGCCACACCGAACGTACCAATTAATCGAGGTCCCACGTGCCTTGCGCATGTACTCACCAACCGTCTTTATCCCTGCTCAGCTTGGCGTCACACAGCTCGCCGAGCAGCGGACCAAAGTACACGTCGTCGTCTTTACACAACGGCATCTCCTGTGCCGCACACTGCAAATGCGCCTCGAGGATCACCTTGCTATCGAGATCGACCATGAGGTCGTTCATCGGCTTGTCAAACAAGTCGTCGGGGTGCTGAACATAGTGCTGGTCGATGGGGAGGCTGTCTGCGACGAGGACCGCGAGCGAGTCGCGCGTCCTGCGACCCGCTCGTCCAGCTTGTTGGCGCTGGCGAGTTGGGGATGAGGTGACGTTCTCGCTCTAGAGGTGTAGACGGGGGATGACGCACAAAATTCGCTATTCCGTACGGGAATCCGAGCATGATGACAGCATCTAGAACACCGATGTCGACCCCGAGTTCGAGCGCGTTGGTTGCAACGATCCCGAGAAGATTCCCGGAGAAGGCTTCATTCTCAATGCGTCGTCGGTCCTATGAAGGTCTGTTAGCCTGACTGTGAGAAGACAACAGGGCAGTGGACACCACCTCTTGAGAGTAACCTGAGGAAAGGTTGAACGGATATGTCATACGGCAAGACAAAGAAGGAGCTCTGCTGCGCACCTCCGCGATACGGCATAACCTTGGCAAGGATGTCCAGTCGACCCTCCGCACTAAGGTCTGTGCGAAGCGTCTTCATCGCCTACCCCACAACGTTAGCAAGCTTTAGCAAGGGTACAACCACCGCTCACCAACTCGCACGCTTTGCGGATCTAGAATGCGCGCGTACTCGAACATGAGCTCACGTCGTTGCAGTCAAGCCCCAACCAATGTACCTTGCAAAAGAGAATCACTCGAATCCCCTGCTTCATCAAAAACCGCATCAGTCTAGTCGCCTCCGATATCGAGCTGTTTCTTCCCAGCTTCGGCGCTTGATCGTCCACGAATGGCGAGTCCCAGACGATATAGTCCTTGATCCCAGACGGAGCACCGTCTTCCGTGAATTCTTCCACTTCCTGCGTGATTGAGCTTAGCTTCGGGTAGGGGTAGGGGTCGTGAGATGGTACACACCTCGATGCCAAAGAGACGTTTCATGTGTTGTGCTGGTTTTGCGATCGTCGCACTGCAAGATACGAATATGACATCTCGATCTTATCCGCACACCTTTCCTCAGTCCAGTCCAGTCTAGCTCCAGAGTGAGAGTACTTACTGCCAATCGCCGTACAGACCCTCCGGAACCGCCGGATGACTTGTGCGACGTGGCTAAAGGAACATCAGCGTCTAGCCCGCGATCGGTTCAGAAGTGGGGTACCTCCCAAACAGGTCGGCGTAGTAATGCAGCTCGTCGACGGCCATAAGCTTGAGGTTCCCCAGGAACCTGCAAGGTTATCGGTCAGGTGAAGACTGCAGGAAGAACTTGATGAGACTACGAACGATCTCCAGAGTTCTTCATGGGGCAAGATCGACGCATGTATCGTGTCCTGGACGTGATTGAGCTTAAACCCATTCTATCTCATATATCGCGTACAAAGTTGGTGAATATGACAGACGCGCTCCCCCGAATCTCTGCCAACTATGTCATCACCGCCATGCACAAGTAAAAAGGACAGGAAATAAACAAACCGGCTCTACGTTCCTGCGGCGTGTCGCCGTCATAAGTGGCTACTTTGATGTGTCGAAGTCCCGGACAAGACCACAGCAACTGCTCCAATGCTGTCCTTTGGTCTTGCGCCAAAGCCTGGAGCACGGAAAATTGACCAAAATAACGCAGGTCCTCCTTTTCCAGCTCACCTTGGTTGGGTATATAAAGATAGCGGTTGCGTCGGAATCCTCTTCCAACAGTCTCAAAAGGGGAACCTACCTACGCGTTTAAACCCTACAGTCAATTCAAGAGCATTAGCATCCAAATACCTGGTATATAACACTCTTTCCAGAGGCAGTACTGGTCGACACGATGACATGGCGCTTTTTCGCGATCGCATTGACTGCAGTCGCCTGATGCACATACAACGAACTGATGTTCCTCGCGTCACGCAGTGCTTCTTGGATCGTCTCAGACAGTGGCTCGTCAAGGCTCCCTGCGACAATCGTCCGTTTGAAAATTCGATACCTTTAAAGTAAAGTGCGACCTGCCTTCTCGCGCTTCTCTCGCGTCAAAGGTACGGCGGTTGACAATTTGGTTCTTGTACCATTCTTGATCTCGAATTTCTTGGATGACCTCGTCAATGGAAGGTCGCTCCTCCGGACCTGGGATCGTCAGCTTGTCATCGGACGGCACAGCTTGGGTAAGTCCTTTCGATTTTGGGTTGACGGGGATATGATCCCTGGCAGCAGCTTGAAGAAGGGCGACAGGATCTTCGCCTACAGGCGTCGCGGCAAGAAGCCTACGGAGGCATTTCGAAAAAAAAAGCGTAGGTATGTCAGACAATGGACTTACTCGTTGACAGCACACGTGAATCGCTCATCACGGTGTTCGATCAGTTTCTTTGTCTGAGCAGGTGTCATCCCAGGCGGAAGCGATAAACCAGTACTGAAGAATAAGATTGTCATCAAATACACACATCCACGCGCATTCATGTTAAACCCACCCAGACTGCTCTTTCCTCCCTTTTGAATTTTCGGCAAACTCAAGTATCAAGACGTGCTCCTCCTCTTCCACCCCAGGAAGCTGGGACGAAGAAGGTATGGAAAAGTTGGGGCTCCGACGTCCGCTGCGTTGCTGTTGAGAGAGCGTTTCTGCGTGTATGCGCAGCTCATTGTGGGGTATGTAGGCGAATTTGATGAGATCGGGGAGGAGCGCTCTGGGTGCGAGTCAGTGGGCATGGACATGAAAATTGGCGTCACACACTTGAGTTCGGCGACTTTGGCGAGATCGAGTGGTCTGTTGGTGTCGAGTAAATCAGCGGAACGTCGGTAGGAAGGCGATGTATATTCGACCTTTTTAGCAGGCCTTCCACTGAGGAACGTATGACTGGAAAGGTGGTTGCCATATGCTTTCGCGAGGATACAAATGCAAGGACAGTGTTGAGAGCCTGAGCCGTTGATCTGGTCTAAGCAAATGCAACACCAGAACATCCGGTAACTAACTCACCTTGAAAACCTACATATGTTCACACCGTAAGTGTGTTGTGCAGCGCCCGGTACTATGCATACCTTGGCAAGCTACGCACAAAACACCTCGAAATCAGCAGCATATAACACGTTGGCTGATACTCACGTCCTGGAAATACTCGGGCCAAGCAACGGGCTCCACATCCTGTTTCTGCTTCCCCTTGGCCTTGACCGACGTCCTTGCCTTTTTGAACAGCTGTCTTGTGCTAACGCTGGATGGTTCCTTGCGCTTCATGCCCTTCGTCAGTTGTGAGCTACCGACGACACGCTGAGTGTCCGGAGCAATATTATTAGTGACAATATATGAGCGTGACGCGACGCGATACGTGACGTGACATGTGTTACCACTCGTGACAACAACTCTTCCTCCCCATTCATCTAGCATGATGCCGCCCCTCCTCGCCCGGGTCGTTCCCAAGTCGTCTCTAAACCCCACCCGAGTCCGCGCACCTCCGCTCACTAAAAAGCAAGAAAAGGCACTCAAAGAGCCTCTCATCAAGCTCATGCAGAAGCGACAAGAGGAGACGGGCGCGTCCTGGCCACAGAATTTGCGCATTGAGCCTGTCATCTCGAGAAGAAAGATTGGGAATGCGCCAAATTCGCTGAGGTCGACGTTGAAAAAGATGTTGACAGAGCGGTAATGGTGTTGGGCGCTCTTTTTTTGCTTTGGGCATCGTCCAGGTCGGATGTGCTGTATTCATTCGCATGTAGATTGACTAACCTAATGGTCATTGCAGATTTCCGACCTGCAGGTTCCTACGCAGTTTACTTGTGAGGCTCCACCTGTATTCTATGTTCTCGCACCAGCAATCAGCGTAATCCGGAACTTGGCTACCATTATTGTATACTATCAACGTCCACTGTCATTTCCACAATACCATCCAAGTCCATAGCTTAGTTCAAGTCTACACGCTTTCAAGCCGCATCCTTTCCTTGCTCGAAGACCTTTTCCAACAATTGGTTGAACCGCTCCGGGTACTGGCCGCATACAGCATGCCCCGTTTTCTCCCAGCATTGATACTCTGCTTCAGGCATGTGACGTTTCAGGTTCTCGCCTTCCGTGTGAGGAATGAGTATATCCTCGGCCGCACTGAGAATCAGCAATTTGGGCATGGACGCAGAAATTTTGGCAAGCCGGTCTGGTGTCATGCTATGAGTGAGGGCCGCTGCAATTTGCCCAAGGGCACCCATGGGTGTTTGTGGTTTGGTGATTTTCATTCTGCGACGGAGAAGCTGCAAGGTGAATTGGGTTAGGAAGTCACCTCTCTGAGACCCAAACACATACCTCCCGCTGCACCTCTCCGTTGGTTCGGCCGTCTGGATCTTTTTCCGCTAACCAATGTTTGGGGAACAACATTTCCTCGACGAGTGGAAGTCTCTGATCTGGGTCAGCTATGGTGAGCAGTCTGGGTTGAAGAATCAGACGAGCGGAAGATAGAACATAGGGGTAATACTATGACCTCGCAAAACGCAGACAGCCGGTGAGCTGGAACGCGTTGGTGATTTGTATCTGTCTCAGGATGTCCTATATGCACACATACTGAGGGTGTATTGGCCCAAATGTTTCCACCGGCGCGTGTCACGACGAGACTGAGTGACATGATTCGGTCGGGGATGCAATAAGCGAGTTCTAGAGAGGGTGTTAGGCGTCTCACGACGGAGATATGGGTGAAATACCTTGGGCAATCATTCCACCCAAAGATATGCCGACAACATGCAAACTACGATCCTCTGTCCATTGCAGATAATCGAGGAGGCAAATGATATCTTTTGCCATCCCGCTGGTCCTATTTTCGAGTCAATACCTCACAACTGGCATGAAACCATGCACTCACGAATAAGGGCCCCAGGGAGACCCACTCATGCCTACACCGCGATTGTCAAAGACGAGGGTGGAATACTTGTCAAGCTTGCCAAAATGATCCACCTGGGGGAGCCAAGCAAAGGCAGGGTTATTCAGCCTGTGGATAAAATGAGTCTAGAACGCGCGTTCTGGACGAGTGTGGAGAGCTACCCCATGATGAAGATGATCTTTTGTGGACCGTTGCCATGTACTTCAAAGTAGAGGGAATGACTTTCAAGAGGTTCGCGTTGGTGGCGAATCTGAGTGACCGGACACATGCCACGACGGGTGCATGTATGCGGGTCGAACATGGACTGGTACTCTGGTTGGTCGCCGAGGTTGACCATCGTCGTGGTTGTTGTGTGAGATGAAGTGAAAACCCCTGACAGTCACTCGAAAGAAATACGTGGGGAACTTGAATCGGGTTTCTTTTGACATGACTAGTCCGTCTCTTCATATTTTACTTGCCCTCCTCGTCTTTTCCTTGCTCACCTTTACCGCCCTACGCCTCATCCTCCACCAATCCCTCATCCAAACTGGCCTCCAATCCAAACTGACTGCCATATGCGACCCCGACGCTGCCCCGCATCCGCATCGCCTCGCATACACCAATAACCCCAATGTAAACTCACTCCTCTGCGGCATGGTCATCTTCTTCCACGCCCTCATCGACCCTTCCTACCGACCCCTCCTCGCCACGCTCTTCCCGGTCATCGGCGTCGTCACCTTGGTCCCCTTCCTCGAAGCCGCGCGCGATCGCCCTCCATTCGCCCTCCGCATGCCCACCGCCGTCGGCGTCGTCTTCCAACTCGCCTCCATGGGCGTCACCATGCCCATCTACGCCCTCCTCTTCGTCACCACAGGTACCGCGTCCATCCAGCCCAGTACCACCCCAGCCCCACCCTCGAAAATCAACCAAGGCAACGCCGAAGCCCTCCTCTTTGGTCTCCTCCTCGGCTACGTCCTCCCCACTTCCCTCATGCTCTTCTTCGTCCGCCCTTCGGTGACCGCCACCTGGCAGGGCTTTCCCCTCCTCATCGCTCTCGCCATCTTTGTACACAAAGCCATCCGTCCTCCCTCACGTCTCGTCCAGTCGGGTCATCCTACCGTCATAGTTACCCTCGTCTTCACCTTTGTCCTCTCTGCACTCCTCCACGCGGTCTATGTCTGGCCAGTTCTCACGGACAGCGCCGCACTGCAAAGAATGTTCGTATCGGTCGTGGGCGTACTCGATCCGGCAGCTTCGTCCTTGATAGATGGCGTGCTCGAGTTTATCAAATGGGATTTGATCCTCGGCGCTGGTTCAGTCATACTCGCGACCTTCTGGATGGCGGACAGTGTGCTCAGTTTCATTGGGATACTTGCTTGGTATGGCATCGCGACTGTCGCGCTTGGGCCCGCTGCTGCCATCACTGGTGTGTTCTTGTGGCGGGAAAGACGACTCAACGGACAGCGCCAAGCGGAGAAGACCGCACGAAAGATGGAATAAAACTTCAATGGAGTATATCTTAATATTTATTCACTTATCTACGTAAACGACGCTCTACTAAGGAGTAGATCCATATCACCCTTATCTCTGTATCCTTCCCTTGTCGTAGTCGTGATTGTTACAGTTTGAAACACGCTTTCTGGTTGAAAGGGAGGGAATACATTATCAGCAGTTCCCAGGTTCGAGATCAATCAACACTCGTACTGAACGCGACGATCCGATACAAACGATCGAGTCTGAAATAGTAATACGGAAAACGAAAAAGAAAGAAAGTACCCAATACAACGCCAGAAAAAAAAAAGATGTGCAAGACATGCGCTACGTCTCATCGCAACGCTCAACGCTTCCCGTTTGCCTTGCCTTTTGTACCCTTTGCAGCCCCCTTCTTCTTCACTTTATCATTATCCGAATCGTCCGACTCCCCACGCCCCTTGGCAGCATCTGCCCGCTTCGAGTCCGCTGCAACGCTCGTCAATACCAACACGCTCATCCACACCATACAAACATGACACGTACATTTGGCCGCCTTCCGCTCAAGCTCGTCCCAGTCAT
>JBBPQT010000369.1:0-16880 GCA_038092715.1 Boletus smithii | reverse complement strand
CGTCAGCGCGACGGAATGAGATGATCCGATCCGTCCACGCGTCGTTTTACTCTGTTGAACTCACGCAGCTAGCTCAAATTTGATCCAAGAATGCCTGAACCTCATCACGTTTCGCTCTATTTTGGCCAGTGCGTATTGGAATTTGAAGAAGACGATAGCCTTTTGATAGACATTATAGTACACGAAACGCACGCGTTGTCCGTCAGTGGATGCTCTGAACATCGGGATTGAATCACATTTCCCATTTTGCCAGAAAATTCACACTGGCTCCGTGCGCTATCCTCGGAAAGGAAACATGGACCATGATCGACTCTTTCAATCAAGGCTCTTTTCCCTCTCGACAGCACCTCCTAGTGCGGAATCACCGCCGCCGAGGTGCCCTGAAATGAGCGTGGTATTTGCCTTTGGAGAATCATTGTTTCCCGGCCGACGGAAAGATATTCTCGAAACGGTCGCAGTTTATGCGGTTGTCTGCCGCCTTGGGATCGAGCAATTGTTCATTCAAGTTGTCTCATACATGCACTGACATTTCACTCGTTGTTCATGATAGATGTCCATTTTGCTTCGCGTTCCCTCTGAGGTCCTGCGGGAGCAATGGGGTGCAAGTCGTGCCCGCCGTGTTTAATGGGCGGTGGTATGTGACGTACCTAACTAGCAACGACCCTCGATATTTCATGTCATACATAACTTTTTTCCCTCCTTGTTACCTGGCTGTGACAGAATGACAGATAGGTACGGACGTCTTTGCATCTGGATGCACGCGAGGTAATGTTAATGTTCAAACTTATTCTTCAGTGTCTTGGTTGTTGCAGTGCAATGCCGGCACCAGCTCGACTGCAGACCGTTTCTGGCAAACCAGTGGCCAGACCAGTGTTTCTGCCCCAATCACGGTTCATCCTTCAAATACAACCGACCGAGTACTCAGAAGCTCTAACATATCTATTTTCGTAAACCCTCTTTTCACAATATGGTCGTGTTTTTCTTGTGAGACCGTGGCGGGCGAGTCGGATCATGGACATACCACATAGCTTGTCTCGGTGCCGCCACCATCAGTTGTATCGAGGTACGTGCCTCCCATGAAGATATTGGCCGCACAATAACCTCGAGGCACCTCTCCCCCACAGCGCTTTGGCGCACGTTCAGAAAATTAATGTGGTGTTTGTCTTTACATAGCCATACCTCAACGCCGCTTTAGGATCGATCAATCGGCACGCCCATGATCTGCATCTATATTGCCAATCATGATTCGGTAAGTTGTGTCTAGGACCATTGACATTTTGCTGAGGGTGGCCAGACTCAAAGCACACGAGTCGCCTCCCTGCAAGGTGTGATATTCACGCACGTTGCATTCCGCTCATTGTCTCACTCAGGTACTGACATCCATCTCGTTCCGTGTGCCCTGAACCCCTGTGGGCAAGTAAGCGGCATCAAACTCAGCAGTACATTCGTTGGTCCGCTGACCATTTTATTTGACGTTCCCCCTGAACCCCTGAGGGAGGAATAGAGCCAGGTCCTGCCCGCCGTGTTCAACTACCTACATTTCCGTTGATCCAAATATTAATGGGCGGTGGTATGTGCCATGCCCAGCTAGCAACGACACTCGTAAGTCATGACACACTTGACCTTTTTCTTCCTGTCCTTGCTATGACGGAATGATAGGTACACCCCGACCTCTTCGCATCTGCATGCATACTGGGCGAATGGGCTGTATGCAGAAAGGGGTGCAGTGGAAGGGGGTGAAGGAAGCCCTCCTCGCGGTATAAAAAGGTGAGTCGCAGAACAACTCACCATCAGCAAAACAACATCCCATCGCCTCTCGCACTCAGCCCACCCACCACTCTACCTCTAAACAATGTTCATCCGCTTCTCTGCCCTTCTCCCTGTCGCTGCCCTTGTTGCAGTCGTCGCCGCTGCACCCAACGCACTCGAAGCCCGTGGAGGCTCGGGAAGCTACTCGTGTGGTAACACGGGTTCGCTCCAATGCTGCACCAGTACCACCTCTGTGAGATTTCCCCGCTTATCACGCTCTCATGCTTTCTGCTAACGACAGCCCACGCTCCAGCCGACCGACCCAGTGACCGCCCTTCTTCTTGGATTATTGGGAATCTCCGCTGGGTCCCTCACGGGTCTCGTCGGAATCACCTGCGCCCCGATCACACTCGTCGGCGTAGGTAACGGTGCTACGTGTGTACAGGAGCCTGTCTGTTGCACCGGCAACAACTATGTAAGTTGTCCTTTTTTTTCCGCGATCGCATGAGTGAAGGCGGGCGATGCTAATCGTTCTTTACACACAGAACGGGGTGGTCAATGTCGGCTGCTCTCCTGCCAACGTTATCCTCTGAACAGCCGAAAGATGTGACGGTTTCGCCAAGTCGTCACGGTGGCTCTCAATATGCTTTCATCCTTTCGGTTTTCTTTAGTTGCATGTAGTTTTATGATATATCGTGTGTATGGTCGAATGAATGGATCGCAACTTCATTTGAGAATAGCGAGGCTCAGAGAATCCTCGCCGGACCGAGGATATCGCATTAGTATGAAGTATAAGCGACTGAACATCAGGCGCGCAGATCCAGGTGGTATTTCAAGGGAATGTGATCGCATAAATGGACCGTCCATTGGTATTAGAATGTGCCTGGAAGAGAAACACCCTCCGAGTCGTTGTAATGATCAGCAGTGGATCGAGCTACAACCTACAGGTCCGACTCTGACGGCAAGCATGACTTTTAGTATCATTCTTAACCGACCATGGAGAATAAGCAGTTACCAGTACTCTTTGCACGCGTGGAAACCCGATCGTGTTGCTTACTAATCAACTAATTAACGATGCAGACAAGTGGCCGCTCCCCAGTGTCCCCTGTAAGCGTGTTTTTCTTGTGAGACCGTGGCGGGCGAGTTGGATCATGGACATACCACATAGCTTGTCTCGGTGCCGCCACCATCAGTCCTATCGAGGTACGTGCCTCCCATGACACTATTGGCCGCACAATGACCTCGAAGTCTCCCCTTCCACCTCCGACAGCACCTAGAATCTCGTGGCATTTCAAGTCTTTCTATGGTCATGCTCCGAGTCCATCATGGTTTCCCAGATCACGGAACAACACCTTGATTTCACCTCAGTCACTTGTACAGTTGTTGACAGCCCTGACACTGACCAATGCACACGTCCGTGGTCCGCGTCCATGTTGCATTGGGTGAGTGTGACGGGACACAGGGCAGGATCAAAGCCGCAAGTTGCGATCTGCATGTACGTTGCATTCTGGTTATTGTCTCATTCAGGCGTGACTGTCGACGGAAACAGTTTACTATCTTTGGACGACGCTCGGATAGCTTGGAGGAGAAAGTGTGATGTTATTTGCCATGTAGTTACAAAGAACAATGTTCGAGGAGAGAACTATGATGGAGTGAGAGGGAGAGAGTGGTGGAAGTGTGGAGCGCTTTCTGGTCTGGAACGGGAGCCGTAACCTGTTGGTGAGGTGAGCTGCAGGGCGGGTGGGACCCCCTTGCAGATACTTAGGGGCACGACAGGGACTCAAGAATGGCCCGGGAGGGAAAGGGAGTGGTGGGTGGGTGCGATGAGCGGTGGAAAGGGAGGACGGGGAAGGTGAGTGGCACGAAGAGTGTCACTTAGCTTTGCTTGTCCGAGCCATGCTGACGGCGCGATCCTGGATGAGTGACAGGTAAGTTCTTCCACGAACTCAGCCGGAATCCGCCGTCGGACTTTGCCGGAATGGCCAATATTATCCCAGATTTTCTGGCGTTGGCCGTCCTTGGCCGATGTCGATGATCGATGATCCCCAATTCCTTGTGCCACCAACACCGCGCGCTGCCAACGGTTGGATTATTTTCGTCACATCCCTGAAAATTGGCACTCAAAATCAACCATTGATTCAACTCCTGTTCGACGGTGATTACAATTTACGCTATCACCTGTGGGAGAACATCACTGTAAGCTCCACATTCACCCTGGGGCCCGTGACGGAAGTCACGGAACAAGGTCGGAGTGATCATTTTCATCTCAGTTCATGTAGTTGTTGGCCGCTCTGGGATCGATCAGTCGGCACGTCCATTATCTGCGTCTATATTGCTTTCAGTAAGTCGTGCCTAGGACCATTGTCATTTTGCTGAGGGTGGTCAGACACAAGCACACGAGTTGCCTCCCTGACGTTGCATGCCGGTCATTGTATCACTCAAGCACTGATATCTCACTAGGTTTCATGACATCCATTTCGTTCCGTGTGTCCTGAACCCCTGTGGGCAAGTAGGTGGCATCAAACTCAGCAATACATTTCGTTGGCCATTGACCTTTTTGTTGGTGTCCCCCGAACCCCTGCGGCAGAAATGGGGCCAAGTCCTGCCCGCCGTGTTCAACTACATTTCCGTTGATCCAAATATTAATGGGCGGTGGTATGTGCCATGCCCAGCTAGCAACGACACTCGTAAGTCATGACACACTTGACCTTTTTCTTCCTGTCACCTTGCTATGACGGAATGATAGGTACGCCCGACCTCTTCGCATCTACATCCATACTGGGCGAACGGGCTGTATGCAGAAATGGGTGCAGTGGAAGGGGGGTGAGGGAAGCCCTCCTCGCGGTATAAAGAGGCGAGTCGCAGAACAACTCACCATCAGCAAAACAACATCCCATCGCCTCTCGCACTCAGCCCACCCACCACTCTACCTCTAAACAATGTTCATCCGCTTCTCTGCCCTTCTCCCCATCGCTGCCCTTGTTGCAGCCGTCGCCGCTGCACCCAACGCACTCGAAGCCCGTGGAGGCTCGGGAAGCTACTCGTGTGGTAACACGGGTTCGCTCCAATGCTGCGCCAGTACCACTTCTGTGAGATTTCCCCGCTCATCACGCTCTCGTGCATTCCGCTAACGACAGCCCACGCTCCAGCCGACCGACCCATCGATCGCCACTCTCCTCGGACTATTGGGAATCTCCGCTGGGTCCCTCACGGGTCTCGTCGGAATCACCTGCACCCCGATCACACTCGTCGGCGCAGGTAACGGTGCTTCGTGCGTGCAGGAGCCTGTCTGTTGCACCGGCAATAACTATGTAAGTTGTCCTTTTTTTTCCGCGATCGCATGAGTGAAGGCGGGCGATGCTAATCGTTCTGTACACACAGAACGGGGTGGTCAATGTGGGCTGCTCTCCTGCCAACGTTATCCTCTGAACAGCCGAAAGATGTGACGATTTCGCCAAATCGTCATGGTGGCTCTCAATATGCGTTCATGCTTTCAGTTTTCTTTAGTTGCATGTAGTTTTCTGATTTTTCGTGTGTACGCATGAATATATCATAACTTCATTGAAAATAGCGAGGCTTAGAGTGTGACGGGCCCTTCGAGCTGTCAGAGCCGTGGCCGCGTCACGCGTGCCGAGTGGGTTGGTGAGAGTCGTAAGAGTTCGTAGCAGGGCGTAAATAGTAGGCGCGTCAAGACGTGTAGCTGGGCGTAATGGGATTCTATAGCCTTTCAGGCAGCCTGACGATGCATAGATAAATGTTGTATATATTTTATGACTCTGGCGGTAGTAGTACTAAGGATGACTTTCAGTATCATTCTTATAGCGGTGTGCGAAGGTAATGAGATTCAAGTTACTAGGATAGTATGCGCGGTGTTGGACGAAAATCGAAATGTACAACTGTAGTGTACCGGTAACGTACTAGTAGCAGTGGAACACGCGGCTGATCAACTTCGTGCAGTCGGTCACGGTTTCAGTGTGTCCTCCCGAGTCATTGAAGTTACCTTTGGCGCACCAGTTGTGGCATTTGAAGCGCCGGCCGAGAAGCTAGCAGCCACTCGCCGACTGCATCTCCCTTCACCTGTATGTTTCAATTAATTTATGTTGTCTTGATCGATACAGTACTACCGTCCTCCACAGCCATCGACGCAGCATATCACTCATATCATACATACAGCAGACCCAATAGCCATGGGAGTGTGTAATGGTGTTACATCCACCTGTGCAATTGCTGGCTACGCGATGGAGATGAGGTGATGAGTCGATATGTTCACAAGTTTTCATGTTCCTCGCTGACGGTGAATGCACAGATGTCACCTCGGGAAGGTCGCGCTGTATGACACGGTCACCAAGCTCAATTGGGCGGTAGACATCCGAGCGCACTCGATACGCGAGATCGTCGAGCGTTTGCTCTACCAAGACCTCGAATGGGCCGATGAACCTCCACCCGGTGATGGCAAGACCGTTTCGCAGATGAGCTGGCCCTGGTGGGGTGGCGGGGACAAGGACAAGGACAAGGACAAGGATAAGGATACCAAGAAGGTGAAGCTGCCGGTACCTGTGGCGAAGGAAGAAGTGGATTGTGTAGTACGTCTCAGTTTCTTTCGTTCTGCGGAGGCGGATATGAATTGTGCTCACGACGATGATAGGATTGCTTTAACTGAGAGTATGGTAAATGGGAACAGTAGATGGGGGACACATTACATAGAGGGGGTACTGCCCATTTCATGGTCAATTAATAATGATACTGAAAGTCATCCTCGCCGTCAGAGTCCGACGAGTCCGACCTGTAGCTCGATCCACGTGCTAATCATTAGGATGATCTGATCTGCGCCCTTTCGAACGACTCGGAGGTCGTTTCTCTTCCAGGCACATGCTAATGCCCAAGGACGGACCTACGACCTGGATCTGCGCGCTTGATGTTCAGTCGCTTATACTTCATACTAATGCAATGTCCTTGGTCTGGAGAGGATTCTCTGAGCCTAGTAGTTGTTCACAATGAAGTTATTTTTTTCAGGCACATAATTTTAAATAACAGCAAAGGAGTCACGACGATCTATTCACTCGATCACATTCCCTGTACACACGAAATACCATAAAACCACACTCAACCCAAAGTAAGAAAGCATATTGAGAGCCACCGTGACGACTTGGCAAAATTGTCACATATTTTGGCTGTTCACGGGATAATGTTGATAGGAGAGCAGCCAATGTTGATCAGCCCGTTCTGTGTTACAGAACGATTAGCACCGCCCGCTTCACTCATGCGATCAGAGGGGGAAAAAGGACAACTTACATAGGTATTGCCGGTGCAACAGACAGGCTGTTGGATGCACGTAGCACCGCTACCCACACCGACGAGTGTGAGCGGGGAGCAGTTGAGTCCGATAAGACCCGTGAGGGACCCAACGGAGAGTCCGAGTAATCCGAGGAGACCGGCGACCGATGAGTCGGTCGGCTGGAGCGTGGGCTATCGTTAGCGGAAAGCATGAGAGCGTGATGAGCGGGGAAATCTCACAGAGGTGGTACTGGCGCAGCATTGGAGCGAACCCGTGTTACACGAGGAGCTTCCCGAGTTGGGTGCAGCGGCGACGACTGCAACGAGGGCAGCAACGGGGAGAACGGCAGAGAAGCGGATGAACATTTCTTAGAGGTAGAGTGGTTGGTGGGTTAAGTACGAGAGGCGATGGGATGCTGTTGTGCTGATGGTGAGCTATTCTGCGGCTCACCTTTTTATACAACGAGGAGGGCTTCTCTCACCCCCCCCCTTCCACGGGCTGCACCCCTCTCTGCACACAGCCCGTTCGCCCAGCATGCATGTAGATGCGAAGAGGTTGGGGCGTACCTATCATTCCGTCATAGCAAGGACAGGAAGACAATGGTCAGGTGTGTCATGACTTACGAGTGTCGTTGCTACCTGTGCATGGCACATCCCACCGCCCATTAATATTCGGATTAACGGAAACGTAGTTGAACACGGCGGGCAGGACCATTCCTCCCGGGGTTCAGGGGGAACACCAAAGATGGTCAATGGACGAACGAAATGTATTGCTGAATTTGGTGGGGAGGCCTGCTTGGCCTCGTTCTTCCCACAGGGAACACGAAACGAAATGGATGTCCGACATCATGAAAACCTAGTAAGATATCAGTGCCTGGATGAGACAATGAGCGGTATCCAACGTGCGTGAACATCACAACTTGCAGCGAGGCGATTCATGTGTTTGGGTCTGGCCACCCTGACTCAGATCAGCAAAATGTCAATGGTCTAGGCACAGCTCCGAGACTGAATGCAATATAGACGCAGATAATGGACGTGCCAATTGATCGATTCTAGAGCGGCCAACAACTACATGAACTGCCAGTGAGATGAAAACGATTGCTCCAACCTTGTTCCGTCACAGTGATCTGGGCAATGATTCGGACCTGGATTGTTGAGGTATGGCTATGTAAAGACAAACACCACATTAATTTTTCTGAACGTGCGCCAACACGCTACGGGCGAGAGGTGCCTCGAGGGCATTGTGCGGCCAACACTTGCGACTTTCGCTCATGGGGTATTACCATGGAAAGACTTGAAATGCCAGGAGAAGGTGCTGTCGGAGGTGGAAGGGGAAGCTAGGAAGAAAGAGCTTCGAGGTCATTGTGCGGCCAATATCGTCATGGGAGCCTGGACGTACCTCAATGATCATACGACTGATTGTGGCGGCGCCGAGGGCACCAAGGTCCGTGATCCGACTCGCCCGCCACGGTCGCACAAGAGAAGTACGACCATTTTGTGTAGCACAAAAAAAGAAGGTTTACGAAAATCAATCTGGCTGAGCTCAGTCGGTTGTGTTTGAAGAATGAACGTAATGAACCGCGATTGCGCCGGACGCACTAGTCTGCCCTGGGCCCGGTTAACTGCCTTGAACAGTCTCCTGTCGAGCTGGTGCTGGCATATGGACCGCAAGCAACTCTGCAACAGCGAAGACTTGTAGAATACTCTAGTAAGTAGTCATAAAGTAAGAAGCTATGATGGCCCTACGAAGGTTCTAAGTAGTTCGTGCTTATGTAATACGATATATTCAACAATCTTGGACTTCTACTAATGGAAACACATTGAACAGGGCGGCCACGACATGTTGGGCCCCATCGCCGCAGGGGCTCGGGGGGAACATGGACATCTGCCCCTAGACCATTGACTTTTTGCTGACCTGAGGTACCTAAGCACATGACTTGCAAGTTGTGATGTTCACGTACGTTGCATGCCGCTCATTGTCTCACCCAGGAACTGATATCTCACTAGGCTTTCATGATGTCGGACATCCATTTCGTTTCGTGTTCACTCTGAACCCCTGTGGAAAGAACGAGGCCAAGTAGGCCACTCCGTCATACTCAGCAATACATTTCGTTGATCCATTGACTGTTTTTTGATGTTCCCCCTGAATCATTGCGGGACGAATGGGGGCAGGTCCTGTCCACCGTGTCAACTACATTTCCGTTGATCCAAACATCAATGGGCGGTGGTATGTAACATGCCAGCTAGTAAGGACACTCGTAAGTCATGACACACTTGTCCTTTTTCTTCCTGTTCTTGCTATGACGGAATGATACGTACGCCCCGACCTCTTCGCATCTGTATGCATGCTGGGCGAACGGGCTGTGTACAAAGAGGGGTGCAGCCTGTGGAAGGGGGGGTGAGGGAAGCCCTCGCTGTATAAAAAGGTGAGCCGCAGAATAGCTCACCATCAGCAAAACAGCATCCCATCGCCTCTCGCACTCAACCAACCCATCACTCTACCTCTGAAAAAATGTTCATCCGCTTCTCTGCCGTTCTCCCCGTTGCTTCCCTCGTTGCCCTCGTTGCCGCTGCACCCAGCGCGCTCGAAGCCCGTGATAGCTCGAGCTCCTCGTGCAACACGGGTTCGCTCCAATGCTGCACCAGTACCACCTCTGTGAGATTTCCCCGCTCATCACGCTCTCATGCTTTCCGCTAACGACGGTCCACGCTCCAGCCGACCGACTCATCGGTCGCCAGTCTCCTCGGATTACTCGGACTCTCTGTTGGGTCCCTCACGGGTCTCATCGGACTCAACTGCTCCCCGCTCACACTCGTCGGTGTGGGTAGCGGTGCTACGTGCATCCAGCAGCCTGTCTGTTGCACCGGCAATACCTATGTAAGTTGTCCTTTTTCCCCCCTCTGATCGCATGAGTGAAAGCGGGCGGTGCTAATCGTTCTGTAAACACAGAACGGGCTGATCAACATCGGCTGCTCTCCTATCAACATTATCCCGTGAGCAACCAAAAGATGTGACGGTTTTGCCAAGTCGTCACGGTGGCTCTCAATATGCTTTCTTACTTTCTTTTTTCTTTGGGTTGAATGTGGTTTTATGGTATTTCGTGTCTACGGGGAGGGAATGTGGTCGAATAGATCGTCCTGACTCCTTTGGTGTTATTTCAAATCATGTGCCTGAAAAAAAGAACTTCATTGTGAACAGCTGGGCTCAGAGAATTCTCTCCTGACCGAGGACATTGCATTAATATGAAGTATAAGCGACTGAACATCAAGCGCGCAGATCCAGGTCGTAGGACCGTCCTTGGGCATTAGCATGTGCCTGGAAGAGAAACAACCTCCGAGTCGTTCGAAAGACGCAGATCAGATCATCCTAATGATCAGCACGTGGATCGAGCGACGGGTCGGACTTTGACCGAGGACATTGCATTAATATGCAATACAAGTGACTGAACATCGAGCGCGCAGATCCAAGTGGTATTTCAAGGGAATCTGGTCGAATGAATGAACCAGGATCCTTTGGTATTATGTAGAATGTGCCTAGAAGAGAAACGACCTCCGAGTCGTTCGAACGAGCGCAGATCAGATCATCCTAATGATTAGTACGTGGATCGAGCTACAGGTCGGACTCGCCGGACTCTGACGGCGAGGATGACTTTCAGTATCATTATTAACCGACCATAGAAATGGGGAGTACCCTCTATGTAATGTGTCCCCCCATCTACTGTTCCCATTCACCATACTCCCAGTTGAAGCAATCCTATCATCGTCGTGAGCACAATTCATACCCGCCTCCGCAGAACGAAAAAAAACTGAGACGTACTACACAATCCACTTCTTCCTTCGCCACAGGTACCGGCAGCTTCACCTTCTTGGTATCCTTATCCTTGTCCTTGTCCTTGTCCTCGTCCTTGTCCCCGCCACCCCACCAGGGCCAGCTCATCTGCAAAACGGTCTTGTCATCGCCCGGTGGAGGTTCATCGGCCCATTCGAGGTCTTCGGAGAGCAAACGCTCGACGATCTCGCGTATCGAGTGCGTTCGGATGTCCACCCCCCATTTGAGCTTGGTGACCGTGTCATACAGCGCGACCTTTCCGAGATGACATCTGTGCATTCACCGTCAGCGAGAAATATCAAAACTTGTGAACATATCGACTCCTCACCTCGTCTCCATCGCGTAGCCAGCAATTGCACAGGTGGATGTAACACCATTACATACTCCCATGGCTATTGGGTCTGCTGTATGTATGATATGAGTGATATGCTGCGTCGATGGCTGTGGAGGACGGTAGTACTGTATTGATCAAGACAACATAAATCGAAACATACAGGTGAAGGGAGATGCAGTCGAGTGGCTGCTAGCTTCTCGGCCGGCGCTTCAAATGCCACAACTGGTGCGCCAAAGGTAACACCAATGAGGGAGGACACAGAACCACCCAATGAATGGCCTGTAAATTCACATGAATACTAGGTAGGCCCCGAAATACAACTGAAAGGCGGAATTCCAGAATACGTACCGATTACCCAGATGTGAGAATTCGGGTACACGTAAGTAAGATTATTATATAAATGCTACAAAGTCGAGTTGGCATTGGCGACTCTCAATAAGGAAGCTTGCTTACCACTCCAACCGAATAGTATAAGTCGTCGTCTTGAAGTGCGCTTTCTATGCATTCTTGACTGCATTTCCCTGCACCCTTGTAGCACCCACAAACGGTGCTCCACGTTGGACCCACGCGCGCACAACAACAGGAAAAAAGCATGTTATCGTTTAACTTGTCCTTTCGTACCGTAGGACCTCCACCGCCAGTGATCCACCCAGCCGAGGTGCCCTTTAGGGAAAGAACCACTGTAGAATTGTCTTCCGAGACGAAAACATGACCACGAAGACCATCATCATCGGGTTTCCATCCCACAGGGATCGTCTGAACAGGTAATGAGAACATGTCGCAGAGAGAGGATAGAGAAAAATCGACTTGCCGTATTGAACCCGTCGACACTGTACCAACTCACATCGGGACTCGCACTGTAGGCATTATTGGACATCTTTGCGAGAGAGAGCAGTGTTTCCCGGTCGGTCACATCCGGACTAAGCACCTCTTCTGAATGCCATAGAGTACCGTCGTTCTGTCCATGGAGCATCGAGCGAAGGCGGGCATTATGAAAGGCGGCGTATGAGGAAGGTCGGTGTGTGAGAAGGCGTGACGTGTCTACGGCGTAGGTGTATGGGTCTGCGGGCGTGCTTAGTGAATGCGATAAGAGCTGAGATTGACCGACGTCGGAGAAGATCACGCGCGATGTGTTCGTGACTGCATGTTGGTGTCGGAGGTGAAACGACAGTCGAGGCGTGCGAGCCTCTGAATCTCTCCAGAGCAGCGAGGTCAGTAAAAAGCGAAGTGTGACTGGGAATATATCAAAGATCATGGCCTTGTGTGTGGTTATGAATGTGACATAGATAGGATGCGCTGTCGTGGACCGTGGTCGTAGTTCGGAACCACCAGGAGGATTGAGCTTGGTTACATAATCCTCTCGTCTTCTGCCTGGCTGCCATGACTCCTGACCCCTACCAACTTGGGCGATTCAGCGCGGACTGGTACAATACTATACCAAGGCTTTTCGCTACGGTGCAGGTAAGAGTACTTGACGAATGTTTACTGAAATTTTGGCTTTCGAATCAAGTAAACATCACTACGCCATGTAAGCGATCGAGCCAGATAAGCATGTCTAATGGCCAGGTATATCATTACATATTCGCCCGCGCAACACAGAGGACTGGGCGGACTTATCCTTACAACAAACCAGTTCATCGTTGATCACTGTCTTGTTCGTCCAGTCTGCAACAATCGTTTCAGGTTGCAGTCTGGATTGCGATTGCCACATAACATGGATTCCGTAGAGGTGACATCTCTTTACGCTAACTTCTGCCAACGGTCCAGGATAATGATTCTACTCCTCTATTTCCTGGCGCTGGTCGCCTATAAGGCTCTTGCCGCTCCAGCTGCTTCCAGCCAACCGCAGATGGTGTTCGACTCCACACAGAATGCTACTAATACTAGTTTATCCTCACAGTTCACCGTTCCCGTCACTCCCCCTCCATCTGTCAATTCAACTTCACTTACTTCCTCACAGTTTACCCACTCTAATGACCCATTCAGCATCCTGATCACTTCTAGTCTATCTCTTAACTCGTCTTCTCTTTCACCTTCCTCCACTTCGTTGACGTCATTTCCTGCTTCCACCGTCTTTGTAACCGAACTTGCAACCGCTTTTGAGACGACGACTATCGCTGCGACACCCTCTTCAACCACTATCGTCACCGTGGTCGTGACCGCAACCGCAACTGCGACAGTAACCACGCCCCCTTCTCCTTCCTGGGACAACCGTACCCTATGGGCTGCACCACTGCAAATGACCGACCTCTCTGCGTTCAACGTCACCTACTTTCCCAGCGGCCAACAAAACCTCCACATCGTCGCCCAAATCCCAGCCCAAGACATCGCCCCCACCGCCAAATTCCTTCAAACATCCATCTTTCCTTCACCCAACAACACCACCACCCCATCTACGATCCTTCAACTTGTCTACCCAGCTCACTCTGTCAACCCAGGCAGCAAACCCGAGGGCGGCGCCGACTTTTACGCGAGTCCGCTCAATCTGTCCGGTGCGCGCAACGTCACGCTGGAATATAGCGTCTTCTTCCCGGCCGATTTCGATTGGGTCAAGGGGGGAAAGCTGCCAGGGTTGTTCGGGGGACATACGGGGTGCTCGGGTGGAGCCTCGGCTCGTGATTGCTTTAGCACGCGTTTGATGTGGCGTCCGCAGGGCGTTGGGGAACTTTATCTGGTACGCAATCACCCTTTTGTCCGATTTCCACACACCCGAATTCGATGGATCGTGTTCCGTTTGTAGTACGCCCCCAAGGACAAACAAACCGTCTCCTTGTGCGGGGACGCAGGCTCAGTATGTGATGCTACCTACGGATTCTCTATCGGCAGAGGCGCCTTCAATTTCACCGCTGGTGACTGGACGCACCTCCAACAAAACGTCGTTCTCAATACGCCAGGAAGAAACGACGGTGTTTTCATGCTATCTGTCGATGGACGACTGACGATCAATCGGACGGACATATTTTATAGAGATGTCGTTCAGCAGACTAAGAAGACTAAGTCGGCGCCGAGGACATCGCTCGCTTTCATTCCCTCTACGACTCGTGTGACTGCGAACACGTTGGAGGAGAACGAAGGTGTTACACAACCCGCAGAGTTCCTCGGTCTTTTCTTCAGGTATTGTATGTTCTCCAACGATCGAGTCACGTTATGCTCATCCTCCCCGAGCACTTTCTTCGGAGGACACAAAAAGGAATACGCCACGCCGAGACAACAGTATACCTGGTTCAAAGACTTTGCAATTGCCCGTTACGATTGATGGCTAAGCAACGAAAGGTTTGGGGCGGGTATACAATACTCATCATGAATAACGACGAGATAACACAGCAATAACAAGTCCGACAAGAAAAGCAAACATGAACGCGATCCCTTTCATCGGCCACATCTTCACCGGACCGATTTCCACTGTCTCTACCAATAACGTCTCGAGCTCCTTTGCCATCGACGCCATTCCAAATACTGACTCTGCGCGATTTTTTGAGCGCTGCGCCAACGATGCTCGCTCTAAAGCATCCATCAAACATATTTCCTCCAGCGCGTCTGCCCAAACGTCGGGATTGGGTCTTCGGAGCCAGCCGGTGTGTTGTTCGGGCGGCTGGTCGACGATGCTCTCCGTTGGACCACCACTATCGCACGCCAGAACGGGTAGTCCACAAATCATACCCTCGACAGGACCGATACCAAAGTGCTCGTTTGCAGGGGTGTACAATAGCGCGAGTGTGGAAGAGGATTGAAGCAGCGCGGATCGTTGCGCGGTGGTAAAGTTCAAGAGGAAAAGGACGTCTGGTTCGTTTTCAGTCGTGCCTGTGAACGAAGGAGCAGCCATTTTGGATTGTAGAGGTGTGATGACGTTGAATGAGAGGTTGTTTGATCGTGCACGTTCGACGAGGCCGTTCAAGGTGCGAATGTTGTCCTCGAGGCGGGGGTCATAGCCACCTAGGAGTGAATCAGCTGGTACTCGAGCAAGTCATGTGCGCAGAACTCTACCGGCAAGGACGAGTCGCGTGTTGCGCGATAACTGTTGCATGGAAGGTTTAGTTCGAAGGAGAGCAAACGCTTCGATGGCCAGTGCAGCATTCTTCTTCATCTCGAAGCGGTTTAACGAAATTAACGTGGGTCGCTTCCTTGAGAAACTCGTGAGGAGCCTGGAGAACGATGCAGAGCTCATCTTACGATGTGATCTGAATGATATCCGGCGCTGTCCAGTCGACAGGTGCTTGATACGCCTTGACGTTGATGCCTGGATAGACGACCTTTGGCGTCGACGTTATAGAACTTAGATGAGCCATCGTGATGCGTGCGGTGAAGTTTGAGTTTGCGACGAGCGTGTCGGCCTGTCCTAAGAAGACACACACGTCAAAGGCCCGGCGCTCTGAAAATACTAACGCCAAAGCACATACGTGTTGTCACCTCCTCAAGCCAATCCATGGGGTAGCGATAGAGCGATTTGAGTATGCCAACGTTCCTTTTCTGTAACGCGCCGTCTACAAAGGCCCCATGTGCGAGCAGCTTGTCTGGGAAATGACAATAAAAAAGGACGCGTTTTCCGGTGAACATCCGGAGGAGGGGTACACATGTCGAAAGCTGGTCTACGAAGAAAACGTCGTGTTGGGGTGCAGTGGAACGAAGGAAGAATTGTGTCAGGGTGAGATGGAGCTGGCGTGCATGCGCAAACAGGATGTGGAATTTGCCGTGGCATGCGCGCGGGAAGGGTGAGACGATGTAGTGTACGCGGAGGGTGCCGTCTCGGGTTTCGTCGAAACAGTGGTTCGGGTCGTGGTGCGAGGTGTAGACGTCGACGGTATGACCGAGGGATTGTAGGCCTAGAGCTGCATCGACGACTAGCCTTTCCGCGCCGCCTAAAGGAGTGGATGGGCTATTCTGTATGTATTGGAGGCTAGGGACCTACCGATTCCCAAGTCTGGGTGGATGAATGCGACGCGCAGCTTCGACGAGGTGATCATGGTGGCCGTGTGAAGGAATGTACAATCGTAATACACTAAAACTCGTCTCTCTTTGTCCTCATGCGCCGCTCAAGTACATCCACCCTTAGCACGCTCTCTAAGCTTTTCAGCGCCTGCACAACCTCATCCCCTGTCGTCCCGCCGTTTGCAGCAGGCAGAGTAAATACAAACACGTCCGACAACTCGCCGACTGGTTTGGTGTACTGGAGTTGGTGTAGGGCCGGATGGGAGCTTGCGAGGCTGGAGGGATTGGAGAGAAATGGTGATGCAGTCGCAAAAGTGACAGCGAGGTTTACAGACGATGCTTGCATCCTGCGCGATTCTACACCTGACATGTTTGCAAAGTGAGGTCGAGCGACTGAGATCGCCACCTACCGGGATGTTGAATGGTTGGCCCAGGGCGTGTCTGGGGGAAAGTCTGGCGAAAGGTTCGGGGTCCGTCACAGAACGCTACCAGGTGCGCACGTGCAGCCTCGTGTCATCATCAGCTACAATTCCTCGCTCCCTCCAACCATACCCATCTTAGAACGCAGCAGATCCAAAGCAATCATCTGTCGCAGGCATTGCAACCGACAGCCTCGTGTCGTTTCCGAAACGACCTTCTACCGACACCTGGCCGATGCAGATCATAGCACTCGCCTGAGCTACGGTAGTAATGTTGTCGTCACACGCTGATTGTGGTGACGACTCATCGCGCTACAGCCACATTTCTTTTTCCCAGATGGCCTGACTG
>JBBPQT010000368.1:0-16884 GCA_038092715.1 Boletus smithii | reverse complement strand
CTGTTCGATTCCTCTCTCATCGAGACTACTCTGAGAAGACCCTTGGCTTTGAACCATCGTTCATCACATCCAGGTAAGTATTCCTACCTGAGACATTATTCCTCTGTCCCTTCGCTTCAAGGTACATCTTGTACTTCGAAAGGGTTGGAGTCGGGGTCAGAGGAGTCAGGGTTAGAGGAGTCGCCGGAGTCGGAGGTAGGGGAAGAGGAGGTGATGTTGCTGCTGGAAGAGGACAGCGCATACGTAGAGTACCCGGAGAACGTGGAGGGTGCGGAGGAAGGTGACGAGGAGAGCGAAGGGGAAGTAGTGTAGTAGCTCTGCCCTCCCTGTACTTTTAGTAGTGTTGAATTTGTACTGATTTGTGTGCGATCATGCGGAGTGAAGTCTGGGCTTGTCCAGATATCGAAGATGGTATTCTTCAACAAGTTCGGAGGCATGTCCAAGTTCCATGGCAAGCAGCCAGGAGGTCTCTTTGTCAGTGCCTTCGTAACTGGACCAGCATACGAGGTATAGGAGCTTGCAATTCCGGCATCGGCGATCAATCTTGGAGTCTAGTATTGCGGCAATTTCAAATTCCGGTTTGCCGTCTACTTCAAACGGAGGTGGAGGGGGTTGAACATGATTAGGGATTGTGTTCGGAATGGAAAGTTCCAACTGGGAAACATGGAAGACCAGATGTACAGCCTTCATGGAGTCCGGAAGCCAGAGAGTGAAGGAGCGACTACCTGCTTGAGTGATTATGTTGTATGGTCCAAGGTTCTTCTTGGAGAGTTTCTTGGAGGGCTGGGTGGAGCGGAAGTACTTGGCTTTCATGAATACCTGGTCACCGACTTTGAAGTCTGGTGCCGGCATCTGTTTGGCATCCACAGGTCCTTGGTATTGCTCTTGGGCGTGTGCCATTTCTTCACAGAGGAATTGGTGGAGGGAATCAAGGTTGACAGAGTACTCATGGGCTCGAGTGGAGGAGAGATTCTGTTTGGGGTGTACGGAGATGTTCGGGTGATAACCCTTATTGGCGAAGAACGGGGAAACTCCTGTAGTAGCACTTGGAGCATTGTTGTAGGCGAACTCCACGAGGGGCAGGAGTTCAGACCAGTTGTCTTGCTGGTAATTACAGTAGATCCGGAGGTACTGTTCCAGGGTCTGGTTCATGTGTTCTGTCTGTCCATCTCCTTCAGGATGGTATCCAGACGTAAAGTGGAGTTGGATATCTAGAGCTTTCCCGAGGGAGCGGAAGAAGTGGGACACGAACTCGGAGCCTCAATTGGAAGTGACATGGGAAGGAACTCTGTGCTTAGAGAAGACGTGGAGTAGAAAGAGTTTGGCTAACTCCGGAGATGTCACCATGTTGTGCGTCGGGATGAAGATGCATTGTTTGGATAGGCGATCCACAACTACGAGTATGGCGGTGAATCCAGAGGAAGATGGGAGTTGTTCAATGAAGTCCATGGAGATGGAGTTCCATGGCTTCTCGGGAATGGGGAGTTGTTTGAGTAAACCCGTAGGGTTGGTGCCTTGGAACCTTCGCGTGGGAACAGGTGGTATAGGATGAGACATATTCTTTGATGTATGTCCTAATTCCTGGCCAAGTGTATTCACGGCGTATTAGTTCTGAGGTCCGGTTCTGGCCAAAGTGTCCAGAGAGTGGGTGATCATGTTTATACCAGAGAACTCGGAGTCAGAGGTCATTGGAGTCGGGGACATAGATGTGGTTGTCTAGACGGAGAAAACCGTTGGAGTCGACTGACCAACGCAAGTCCGGAGATTCAGGAGTGGACATGTGGATAGTAGCCAGAGGGTCGGAGGGAAGTGTGGAGAGGATGTCATTATGGAGGTTCTCAAGGTCAAAGAGGGTGCTTGCTTGGAGAACTGGAGCAGCGAGATAAGTGGCTCAGAGTGAACCGATGAGTTGACCTTGAGTGAAGATCAGTCGGAAATTGTGCGGATTGACACGGGCATAGTCCCTATCCCCCTCTTTAGGATAGATGTCCCAGCATCTAGTGAGGGCATCAGGCTTTTCGTCGAGACATCCGGGTTGGAAACGAATGACCATATTGAACTGGGAGAGGAACTCCGACCATCAGGCTTGCTGGCAGGTCAGGAGTTTAGTGGTAGCGAAGTATTCCAGGTTCTTGTGATCTGTGACGACATCAACCGGAGTACCGGAACCTTCAAGATAGTGCCGCCAAGTCCGGAAGGACTCGTGAATGGCGAGGAGCTCCTTGTCATGAGTGTCATAGTTGAGTTCCAAGGCGGAAAGCATCTGGGAGTAGAAGGCAACTGGACGGACCTCTCCATCAGGACAGGAGATGGAGATGATACTGGCAATAGTGTAGTCGGAGGTGTCAGTTTCTACTATGAGCAGAGTGTCCAGAATCCAATGGGCAAGGATTGGAGCGGTAGTGAAGGCTTCCTTCAGTTTTCGGAAGGCAGAGCGACAGTCATCAGAGAAGTTCCAGGGAATGCCTTTGCATGTGAGGTGGGTTAAAGGAATGACAATATCGGAGTAGGTGGCAATGAAACGCCGGTAGAAGTTTGCAAACCCAAGGAAGGACTGGACGTCCTTAACTTTCCGAGGCTCCAGCCAATCTTGGATGGTTTGGACCTTGTCCGGAGACATGGTAAGACTGGAGGGGGAAAGGTTGTATCCAAGGTACTCAGTGGATTCTGTAGTCCATTCACATTTCTTGGGTTTTGCGTAGAGTTTGTGTTTGCGGAGTCTATGGAGGACTTCTCGGACATGCTCCTTGTGAGCAGCCTTGTCCGTGGAGTAGATTAGGATGTCATCCAGGTAGACAATGACACAAACATCTAGGAGATCTGCGAAGATAGTATTGACAAACCGCTGGAATGCCACAGGGGCGTTGGTAAGGCCGAAAGGCATTACTAGCCACTCGTAGGAACCGTAGCGCGTCCGGAAGGACATTTTCCATTCGTCACCATCAGCGATCCGGACTACATAAGTGATATGCGTGCCGGAGATTGATCTTGGTGTAAATGCTAGCTCGGCTCAGAGCATCTAGGAGGTCAGAGATTCGGGGAAGTGGGTAGCGGTCTTTCTTCGTGATCTTGTTGAGTCCTCTGAAGTCAACGCAAAGACGGAGGGAACCATCCTTCTTGCAGACAAAGAGGACTGGAGTGGCATGAGCAGAAGAGGCGGGACGAATGAATCCCATGGCGAGATGCTCATCAAGGAATGTCTGGAGGGACTCAAGCTTGGAGGGTGATAGGAAGTAGGTAGTACCTAGGGGTGGGGAAGTTCCTTCTTCCAAGTCGATCTTGAGATCGTGTTCACGATGTGGAGCTAGCGTTGAGGCTTTGCTCTTGCTGAATACATCTGTGAAGTTGTGATACTCTGGAGGAATACCGGAGAGATTGACTGGGTTGGGAACTGTGGAAGTGGTACGAAGTTCAGTTTTACTCGCACAGACCTGCATGCTAAACTGGACTGAGCCTTGGAGGCGACAGGCCAGTGCAAAAGCAGGGGCGCTAATGATACTGATAAGTGGAGCTTTCTGGTCGGAGAAATGCAGCGGATTGGGGGTGACAGGAGTAGCCGGAGGAAGAGATTCCGGAGGCTGCGGAGGGGAGCTCGGGGATGTTGGCATGGACTGTTTGGGCGAGCGGAGTGATATACTGTTCGAAACCCAGTCAATCAACGGATTGAAGTGGGTGAGCCAGTTGTGTCCTAGAACAAGTGAACAGGAGCCGTCCAACAGAGTGACATAGAAAGTCGTTGGAGTGATGTCACTGGTGTCAAAGCAGACGGAAAGGTTGATGGCTTGAGTGATCGTGGAATTCGAAGTTCCATCGAAGAGATGGAGTTGGAGCGGAGGTATGGAGTACGTGGAAAGTTTATGTGTATTGACAAGGTTTGTATCTATGAAACAATTGGAGGATCCGGAGTCTACGAGTGCTGGGAAAGAAGGGATGTCATGTGCGACTAGACTGACGGAAGGCATAAGTGATTGAGGGTCAGAAAGAGCGGACATGTTGAGGCGGATCTCCTTGAGTGCACGGTCAGGGGCAATGCAACCTCCAGTCTGTGCGGAGTCATGGAGGTTGCAAACTATTTTTTTGCCTCCAAGGTGGAGGTTTCTGAAACAGTTGCCAGAGTTGTAGTGGTGCTGCAGGCCTTGGATGCCCGGGATGTGGACTTTGGGCAGTCCTTAGCCATATGTTCTGCAGAACCGCAGAACATGCAGAGCTTGTTGTTGAAGTGCCGCTTGTGCTCGACGTTGGTGAGCTTACTGTCCTTGCCTAACTTCATTGAGAGGTCAGGCTTCAGAGCAGTGGAGCTGGCAGAGGTATTGGTGGGTTTACCCTTGGACTCCTTGGAGTCTTTCGGGGTGTTGGAGTGGTTGTTACCAGAGGATGCGGAGTTGGATGGTTTGTCGGAGGTTTTGGTAGGGGGTGCGAAGCTGGAAGGTTTCGCCTGATGGCTTATCTCTGACTTACGCTCCCAATAGCACGCATCGATAGCCTGGGCGAGGTGATGGAGATCGGTGAGGGTGGTGGGCTTTCTGACGCAGGAGATCTCATCCTTGATGCAATCGGGAAGGCCGCTATAGAAGTGGTGCCAGAGGGCACCTTCTCCGTAACCCCAGACTTGCGTAACAATCCAGTTGAACTCCACAACATACTTGTTGATCCTTTGACCATCCTTTATAGAAAGATGGTTGAGCTGATGTTCCACATCTCTGACGGGGTCATGCGGTCCGAAGTTGGTCTGGAGTTCTAGGATGAACTCCTTGTAGTTGTCCATCCAGACTGGACAGAGTGTGGGTTCCTCCATCTGGAGGAGGTTGGGTTCGAACCAATCAAGGGCCATGCCCTTCAGGTAGGACTGCGCAAATGTTACTTTGGTGCGGTCCAACTTGAATGCCTTGGGGCGGTCCTGAAAGTTCAGCTCGCACTGGACCAGGAAAGCCCGGAGTTTGCAGGGTTCTGTCCCATCAAACTGGTTGGGCTCCCAGACCTTGGTGCGCGGAGTGGACTCTGTGGGGCAATGACGAGAAGAGCGTGTGAGGCCGCGGATAGTGTCAGTGAGCTGAGCAAGTGTATTGTGGGGGATCTGCTCATCCTTGGAGTCTGAGGGATTGAGGTCATCCTTGGGGTAGTCACTGATGTCATCAGAGGGATCACCTCTGGGACCGTCAGGATCCCTTGGACCGTTACAATTGTTGGGAGGAGTGCCGTAGGAGTGCCCTCCCGAGTGGTGGCTGGATTCTGGGGTATGGTGTTCATCGTCAGTGAGTTCAACAATGTGCATGCCTGGAGTAGGAGACTCTGGGCGGGGGCGCACTTGCGAAGCAGATGCTGGGGTATGATGAGTGGAGAAACTCCGGAATTGGTCAATGAGTTCAGGGCCTCAATGATTACTTCTGAAGACACTAAGGGGATTGTATCTGGGGGAAACTGTGGGAGGATGTGTGCCTATGGCGTGGGTCTGACATCACGTGGTGCAGGTTGCCATAGTGTAAGGACTTGTGACAAGAAGAGTTTGATTATACTGTTAAGACCGTTACTTCTAGAAGGGAGCAAACTCCGGAACTCCAGAGTTGGTCAGACGGATGGGACTTCGGCTTCACCTTATGTGGTGCGCCCTTGTCAGTAGTCCAGATGGTCCCGGATTTAGGATAGGGAACAGAGGTCAGAGGTTCGGAGGAGTAAGAGTCGTCAAGACTCAGTCGGAGGGTTTAGGAGTTTATCTAATTTGATAATCAAACTGAAGTACAAAGGCAGGAATTGTAGACTATATATACTACGGAGAAAGCGGATTGGTAATTGGAGGAACACTGTGATTAGTGATATGGAGTTCGGGTACAGGAAAGCCGGAACACTGTGCTTCTAAGCAAAGCACAGAGTCAGAGGTATCTACGAGCGGGGCTAGTACATAAAGGGTGAGGCGTAAGTACAAAAGAAGAGGGATAGCCTAAGTACAAGTCCGAGAGTTTGGAGGACTGATTGGTGCGAGAGCGCACCGGAGTTGTGAGTAACGAAGCGGAGTAGGGTCCGGAGTAAGGGGTTGGACTTCGTGGATTCCAGGATATGACAGTTACCAGATTGACAATATGGGCCAGGCAACTCAATATCTATGTCAGTGCAAGGAAGACACAACAACACAGAATACAAAACTTACCAGACTTGTCTCCTATCTGCATTCCAAGGTTTGCCTGTCGCATTCTCAATTTGTTTGGCGAACTCATTTGCCATCGTGTCCATATTGCTAGCATTATCACAAGTGACATGCCCGATCTGTTTTACAAATGTGGAGTCAGTTGTGTAACCATAATGTACTGAGACCTGCCTTGTGTGTGATGCTGAGCCACTGGACAACCATGAACAGGGCCTGCCCCAATCGAACACCATGATGTGCACTGTTCATTTGCGTAAAGCCAAGGAGTGCGGTCTTGATCTCCCACCTGCCTGGTGAGCTCTCCTGCATCCATGAACTAGTGACCACAAAATATGTGTCAGTATTAGATGCCTGCCACACATTGCATGTCAGGTTGGTTCATCCTTTGATGGCATCACTCTATAATTGTATCATTTAGTATCAGAGCTGAAGCATAGTATATCTATGTACCAAAAATTATGAGTGTAGTTTGAGCATTTGCTCCTTGAAAGTGTCAATGATTAGTATTTGTGTGTACTTACAGCTTGGAATCTTCATGCCATTGGTTGCTTGTGCTGCAACCTCAATAACCTTTTTGAATAATGGGTGTTCGAGAGCAGAGATTGGCTGGTGCAGGGTTAGCTTGAGAGTCATGCATGTAGAGTATTGCCTACCTGATCTGTATTTACCAACCATTCAACTACAGCAGTGTGAAAGTGCTTGTCACTGTATGTGGCTGACAGTGGGTATCAAGCAGTTGCAAGTCCTCTTTCTGTGATTTGCAATCCTTTGGAAGCATCAATACAAAATTGTGATTGTTGGCCCATTTTAAATATTCGGCCTAGTAGTGGTGTTAGCAATCACAAATGACTCAAAAGACTGTACCTACCCGATGGCATGATTGCAAGTGATGTCTCAACATTAATATCTTGGCAACAAGACTCTTCCTGTAATCATTAGCTGTTTGTAAATACATTAGCATTATATAGAATACTGTAATCAGATACATACAAGCAACATTTGCATTTGCAATACTTCTTACTGTCAGTGTCACAGATGAATGACTTGTCAAAGAATTGGTTGATGTTGCGACTGCATTGCTTGTGATGAACCTTTTGAGGGTCATCAATGTCCATGACCTGGATATCGGCGAGGAGGCCATTAGAGGCCACTGCCTCAGATTGTTGTGCCAATGAGGTACCTGTAATGTTAAAATGTTAGTGTTCGTCTATATACTATGGCGTTTCACATTTGCTTACCATTGTTGTTGACTGAGGTTGCAACATGTTCGCCTGCAATGTGGTGTTAACATTGGTCAGCAAGTGCCAAGAAGATAATTAAGTTCATACCTTTGCTCTGCCCTGAGGGTGGTGCTACCTCATCATCTGAGTCAAGATGGATTGAGTTCGCCCATTTGCGCTTTTGGCCCCTAGAACTGGAAGGGAAGGATGGGGAGGATGGGGAGGGGTGGTGAGAGTCATTGTCAGAGAGTGACTCATGGGCCATGCTGCCTCCTGCCTCCAGTGGGCCTGATTTGGTTGCCTGATGGGAGCGAAGCTCTGGCATGGCTGCGTTCCCAGCATTCCTAAGTCTGGCTGATGAGATTGTTGCCTGTTTTGGGTAACCATTTGTGTTGTTAGAGGTTGTTGTGGCATTCATTTTGGTGGTAGTATGTAGGCAAAGTGAGCAGGCACAACTAAACAAATTAATTTTGTTGAGGTGGGATTACTAATAGAATTATCTAAGTGAGCCCTGGCCCAAGGGCCCGGCTCAGGCTCAAAAATCCCAAAGCCTGAGCCTTAGGCCCTCTTGGGCCCTTGTTCAAGGCCCAGCTTGGCCCAGCCTGGCTCAAGGCTTCAGAGGGCTCAAGGCCAGGCCTGGCACAACACTAGTAACATTACCCCTGTTGTAAGTCTGAGACAGTGATGAGAACCACTAGAGATCCTGTCATCTGTATCCTGGGGAGCCTGTCATGTTTGCATAGGCTACTTCATCATAGATGTCATCTTGGTCTATGGGAGAGAGGGGTTGTTTGGGCGATGGTGCAGGTGGATTCTTGTGGAGCGATGGAGCACATGTGGGAATTGTGCATGGTGAGAGGGTTGGGAGGAGTGAGTGGATGGAGGGGAGTTCAAAGGTACTCAGTCTGGTTGTTGACGCCGTAAGGGGCAATGTGTGGAGACATGAGTCACATGACCATGGGCCTGTTAAGTTCATTGGCAAGGATATAATCATTGTAGTTATCTATGTTGACGATGCTCTCTTCATGGGTAGCAACAGATCACAGATCCTCTCACACAAAAAGAAATTCATGATGAAATGGGAATGTCATGATCTTGGTGAAGCCAAAGAGTATCTTGGTATGAGAATCACTAGAGATCTGCACAAGCAGACTCTGATCCTTGATCAAACTAAATACGCTACTAAAGTTGTCAAGTGATTTGGTCAGGAGAACTGTAAACCTACAGTTGTACCACTTCCCACCGGATACATTCTGAGAGCTAACAAAGGTAAAGAGAATCCTTCACTGAGAAGTCAATACCAATTGGTCATTGGATTCTTGTTATATATAATGCTTGGAACCAGACCAGACATTGTTGAGAATGTAGATTGTAGACATAGTGACTCTTAGAAATGAAGTCACGTGATCTATTACATAATCATGCTACAAAGTAAGTCAAGTGACATATCACATGATACGTCACATGCTATATGATCTAGAGTCTGGACTATGAGTCTAGACTGATTACACTATCCATGATGTCACTATGGCACAATACTGACGTCATATTGCATCTTACTATAGTCATTTATGCTATTGGTTTACTATACTTAGATTGACCTGCCCTATAGCTAGGTAAGGTTTGATAGGAGATTGAACCTTATATCTTAGGAGTATAAAGATTAGATCCTAGCAGCATGTAATCTTTATCTCGAATACCAACATTCAATTTCTCTCTCATCAAGTCTACCTCTGAGAAGACCTTGGCTTTAAACCATCGTTCATCACTTCCAGGTAAGTATTCCTACCTGAGACTCTATTCCTCTGTCCCTTTGCTTCAAGGTACTATTGTACTTCGAAAGACATCACATACACAGTGATCAAAATGTCACAATTTTCCTCTAATCCATCCGAGGAACATATGCAGAAGGCAATGCAAATTGTTCACTACTTATCTCACTCACAAGATCTCTGCATTAAGTATACTGCAATTGGTGATAACAAGGGTCTCATTGCCTATTCCGATACTGATTGGGCTGGAGATGTTGAAACATCCAGATCTACCACCAGCTATGCTATGTTCTTGTCCAATGGAATTGTCTCATGGCTTTCCAGAAGACAGAAACGTGTTAGACTCTCTTCTACCGGAGCTGAGTACTGTGGTATGACTGAATGCGCTAAACAAATTCAGTGGATCCAGAATCTCTTCGGAGAACTTCACATTCCACTACACAGTGTTCCTATGTGTGTGGATAATCAAGGAGCTATGTTCCTTGCTTCCAATCCTGCACAAGAAGGTCATACTAAACATGTTAGACTTCTTCAGCATTATATTCACGAAGCTGTTGAAAATGGTGAAGTAGAACTATTCTATGTTCCTACTAACATACAGTTCGCAGACATCTTTACCAAGAACCTTGGTAACATTAAGTTCCAAGAGGGAAGAAAGATGCTTACCCTTACACCATTCCCATCATGAACAGTGAGGAGGAGTGTTGAGAATGTAATGTCACTAGCCAAGTTATCCTAATGGTATTAGGTGTGACTCATTCATTAGGATCTTTATCCTAATAGACGTGACTCATGTGTGACTCATATAGTGACTCATCACATGACATATCATATGTTACATTCACGATCATGTGATCTAAAGTTTAGACTACAGTCTAGATTGCTTACACTATCCATAATGTCACTATGGCGCAATACTGACGTCATATTGCATCTTACTATGCTATTGGTTCTCTATACTTAGATTAACCTGCCCTATAGCTAGACATGGTTCAATAGGAGATTGAACCTTATATCTTAGGAGTATAAAGATTAGATCCTAGCAGCATGTAATCTTTATCTCGAATACCAACATTCAATTTCTCTCTCATCAAGTCTACCTCTGAGAAGACCTTGGCTTTAAACCATCGTTCATCACTTCCAGGTAAGTATTCCTACCTGAGACTATTATCCTCTGTCCCTTCGCCTTCGAGGTACCTTTGTACTTCAAAAAGGGGCACCTGTGGGATATAGAACCCATGGGTTGGACAGGTGTGGGTTTTGATGGGTTGGATCTGGGTTGACATCATGACATCCATGGGTTTACCCATGCAGAACTCTAGAGAAATGTTGATGCCACACATGATAAGAATAATCATCTGCAAGAAAGGCTATAATACCAGCTAAAGAAGTAAATGTTTCTGACTGAAACCAATGTAGGTTGTTAGCTAATAGCAGGTGATAAGGCAGAGACCTGGATCATCATGCATCCTCTCTTGTCCTAGATCCATGATCCTGTATATGTAAACACACAGCAACAGCCATGAAGGTGGATTAGGGAATGTAAGGCTACACTTCATTACTTAGGCTCTGGTACTACATCCTTCTCATAGCCACTATGTACAATATAACCAACCAAAACCATTTCACAACTCGTCAATACATTTTCTGAGTTCAGCTGCCTTAGTCTTAAATAAATCTATCTGTCTTCGCCCATCAGTCAGAAGCCTTTCATAACTGAGGCTAATCTCTTGTCGTATCCACTGCTCTAACGACATTGTTCTTTCATAATGTGTTAGAAGCTCGGAGTTTGCAATTGTGGGCTGCCCAGCAGGGGACAATGATATGATTGGATCTGGATGATTCAGGGCAGTGTCGAGTGGAGTATCAGGTTTCTTCGGCGCACCGGGACCAGGTGGAGACACAGGCCCATGAGGTAATGAGTGTATCGAACCATTGACTGGTAGTTCGGTGACGGTGTGGAGTTCAGGGACA
The DNA here is from genome assembly GCA_038092715.1 of Boletus smithii. Classification (NCBI taxonomy): domain Eukaryota; kingdom Fungi; phylum Basidiomycota; class Agaricomycetes; order Boletales; family Boletaceae; genus Boletus; species Boletus smithii. The sequence goes on along the minus strand of JBBPQT010000368.1, from coordinate 5,779 downwards.
TCGACATCCATAGAAACGTCAAGAATAGCTGCTCCGTCCCGTTCACGAGAGACTGTTTGACTAGGCGATGGAGAGCGCTGCGACATCGGAGCGGGCGCCTTGACAGATTTACCGCGAGTCGCTTTAGTCTTGCGTCGGGACTTGGAAGATACAGTCGAGGTCGTGGAGCGAGCCCTTTCCCGCTTTGCGCGCGGAGGTAGTGGGTCCGTGCTAGGTTGGACAGGCTTTGAGCGCGTTTGTTTCGATGAGAGCGCTAGGACAGGACATCCAGCGCCAGATTTACTATCCCGACTACAGTGTTCCTGACTGTGGCAGACTCAGCAACGTTGTTAGTGTAGGAAAGCACGAGCCATACACCGGATCGTCCTGTTTTTCCCAACCACCTAGCGAAAGATTACAATATAGACAGGTTACCGTGTCGTCTCCGGCAGCCTGTGGCGTGTATACGAAGCCGGCCTGTGCCATCTGGATAACTGTTCAGATCAGGAAGGTGCAACATCATCGATGATCTACCTTGACGGACGTCGCACCATGACCCGGTTCTCCGTCGTGAGGCCACCAATCCTTACCGAAGGTTTCCAACCGCGCCTTCTCCATTGCTTTACTGAAGGGTAGACGCATTTTTACGAAGCTGTGACCTGGAATAAGTATTGGGAGCATGAACCATGGATTTGCCGTACCGCCCCTCGTTATCAAGGTCTTCATTTAAGCCACATCGAACCACAGCCCACGCGCACGAGCTCTGGCACTTGGTGTAATGTATTTCAAATGGGTCGTCGTTTTCATCCCAGTCGCTGAGTTCCTTTCCGCACAGAAAGCAAGTAACACTGTCTCTGTCATCCCAGCTAGGACTAAAGAAGAAGCCTGCCTCGGCAAGGGTATTCGCATTTGCCTTGAAATCTGGGGGATGAGGCCACTTGACGGAGACTGTTGACGAGGACGACTTGTTTGGATGACGTTTGACCCGCTTTGTCTTCTGAAAAGAGTCTATCCGCGCCTGGAGGGATTGCATTGCCAGCGCTCTGAATCTCACGGGCGTAAAGGCAAACAGACCAACAAGAGTTTTTGTTCGTTGTGGTGATCACGTGATCGGCAGTTCGGAAACAATGATCGACAGGAGCAACGGCTCCTGCCGGGGTTTCTTGGAAAGTTGCAACAAGTTGAATGCAGCGCACATACGGTCGAAGAGCACTGCGAAGACGGTCAGGCGTACAATTGCAGACCAGGGACCGTCTTGAATCCGACGATCTACCCCTCAGTGACCCTTCCCCTCCGCGTAAACGGCAACGCGCACGAGGGAGCATTGTCAAACGGATGCTTGGTCGTTCTAGAACGGAATCCTCTCTTGAAGGTTTAGTGGGTTTATTAACATGCAGTTCATATTGTAATTCGCACATCTAGCAACACCATTGACGGAAATACCACTGGTCTCCACTTCGAGTGTTCAATTGGTCCGCCACGCGCCATCTCACTCGCTGCCAACTACGTTTCCAGAGAGGGAAAGGGAAACTACCCCAGAAGCTCCCACTCAATCATCTCCAAAACCTATCCCGATCCGAAATATCAGAACGTACGCAGGATCGTCTCGCTCGTTCCTTCTGGCTCTCCCGGTCCCTGACGCAGATCCCTTAAATGCTGTTGAAGATGACACAGAGCCTCATGAGTCTTATGCTGACTTGCGTACCCGCTGGGGAATTGACATATCTGAAGATGACCCACAGCCATACCAGGATGAACAGATTGCAGTGCCCACCCCTCTGAGACGCAACCCATCAGAACTTTCCCAGCCTTCCCTTCCCACCGGCATGATGAACGACCTTAAGAGTATTACAGAACTCAGAAGCAAGGGGGAGAACAGGAGATTTTTAGACGAAGTAGGTTATCTATTTGAGGGTCTTGACGGCTCGAGTGCAATTGGCCTGCGGAGAGCAATGTGCGTACTTGTTCCTTGTTCCCGGCATCGATCCTGATGCATGACTACAGCGCCTTCGAAATTGTAAACAAACTGTGCGATCTCGATTTCAACCGGCGGGCAAAAACATCAGATTTCTATATTCGCACTTGGAATAAATTATGGGCAGCACGGGGTGGGACGAGTGATAAGGTACGTTCGCGTCTGAATTCCCAATCGTTAGCTCCCGACTTTCATAGATCTTCGACATCACTATAACGTTCTTCGCTGCCCTAGCTGCAAGAGACCTCCGCACACTCATAGATGTAGCTCAGCAAGAAGGGTTCATATCGACCCTTGTGGAAATCTTGAGCTCCTTTGATCACAGGAAGGACGTCCTTGCTTTGGTTCTCGCAAGTAGTTCAGATGATGACCTCAAGTCACATGGTATCCTGCGAACGGAGATCACCGCGGTCAGCCTGGTTTTTGAATTGGGATCCATGCACGGAACTAAGATATACTTGAGTAGCTCAAGTCACTCGCGAGATTGGTGTCAAAGGAATCGCACTTGTCTTCCGTGAACCAGGTTTGTCCCAGTTCGGGTCTATGTATTGTGCTCGATCTCATGAGGTACAGCCCTCGGCACGCTTCTTTGTTTCACATTCACTTGCTACCTTACCCCCATCCCTTTTGGCAGCCCAGTACCTGCCTACTTTGCTCGTAAACTTGAGGACTGAGCTTAGCCTCTTGGAGCCACGTATCACTGCATACGAATCTGGCCTCCCCTTATTGCCACCAACCAGCATAAACGGAAGGGACATATCATCCTTTTTCCATATTGAAGCCTGCCTCCGTCTCCTAGACTCGTATCTCCTCGGACATTGGTCTTCAGTTAATCTAGCTGGCGGTGAACCTTCGATTGGATTATCTCACATGAGCAGATTTACGTCAGAGCTAATGTCGCTTTGTGTCGCTTCCTCTAGTTTCTTAGAGGAGACTGAAGGAGAAATAGACATAGGTAAGATCGTCGTGGGTGATTCCCATTGCAGTAACATTGACCATCGGTTCACTAGCACGAAAGTGCTTATGCGGCGCCATGCGAGTGCTCACCCTTTTATCACATGACGATCCCTGGTGGTGTGATGCAGCATTGGAAGTATCTCATGCACTCCCATTCGCCACCATGACCGTGATGCGATCCCAAGCAAGGTGGTCGGAATCACGGAATATGGAGTCTCCGAATAGTTCAGTCGAAGTCTTCGACCTCCTCTGTCTTGCCTTAGGACTGGTCATGAATTGGGCCACTTTGAGTCCAGAAGTAGCGGTTCTTTCCAGGATCAAATGTAAGACCTTCGCTCTGGTGTAGGCATGAGCGCTCACTTGGATTTATTAGCGGTCAATCCCATGTGCCCTCGTTCCCGCCTCTGCGTTCGCGCTTGTCGATGCCCTGACCAGAAATCAATCTTGGAATGCTTTACTACGCTGCACATCCAATACTCCAATGATCACCAAGACGATCCTCCAGAATGTGCCTTTTTGAGAGGATACACCGCAATTCTCCTGGGACTACTCATTAAGGACGACGCCCCCAACCAGACCATCGTCCTATCAACACTGCCAGGCACCTCGCCATCTGACAGAATAAAGACCTTGATTACCCACTGCAACTCCTTTTTGGAGCTCTATAACGATACCATACCTCTGCTATCTTCTGACTCTCCGCGTGTCACCTTTGAAGGAGTCGCTCATGAGGCCACTGATCGCCACAGGGCGACATGGGATAAGAGAGGAGAAAACATTGCTCGAAGTGTAATTGCATCTCTAGAGATACTATGTGATACTTGATATATTATGGAAGATCAACCTCCTCCATCTGCGTCGTGTCGTTTTCGTCCTCGAGGTCTGTGAAGCTTTGTTCGATAGCTTTGATGTAGGCGTTCATCTTCCACATCTCACCGATCTTGATGTCGGCATGATCAAAGGCTAGAGCCACAGTTGGATCCCCGGCATTGCGTTCCGTCACCACAGACGGAGGCACGTTTGGATACCTCGCCGAAAAATGCGTAAGGAGGATATTGCGAGCCTTCATTCTACGAACCGGTGAGTAATGCTGCCTTGGCTGCAGTGAAATCATCTTACCTTCTCCCGATTTCAATCGCTTGACCAACGGTACTGTGCATCTTGGCTGCGGCCATCTCTGCCTGATCATCAGCCATGGTAGATTCATGAATCAGGAGTGTCGCGTTTTCTCCAGCTTGCACCAATTTCTGTGTGGGAATAGTGTCTCCAGAATATCTGATGGGACGGTGAGTACGAAATGATTGAGGGAGTCGAGCATACACTTACACGATGCTCCAACCGTCCGTATGCTTGATAATTGCTCCATGACAGCTCGTTCGGTGTGTTACATCCACACTTCGGAAGCTTTCTAGGCCAAGTGAGGCACACATGTCACGGTGAGCCAGAATGGAACTAAGAGTATGATTCAGCGAAGTACAAATATGTCTCAGTGCATGCGTACCTGCGGGAGACCTCTTGGAACCAAGGCGAGGAGAAATCGTTCTTCCAATGGATGGCGTCCACTAAGATCGAAGTGACGGGACTTCGAGAATCAGGTGAGAGTCCAAGTTCCTCGAGGGCTGTATATTCATGCAGATACAAAAAGACATTGTCGTGACCTATGACATATAATGGCGTATCGGAAGGTGGATCTAGCTGTCTGACATTCAATTCATGATATTCGATATCTCGGGTCCGAACGCTTACTCGTTGTCGCATTGCTAAAATCTTTGCCAATCCGATGTGATGGTCCGCGTGCATGTGACTGATAAAGATGCACTTCAGCTGACGAAGGACCTGCCAGACGCTAGAAGTTGACATGAGGTCGTCTCCGAACTTCCGGGCTAGTTGCCCCCATGTGCCTTCTCCGGTATCAAGTAAAACATAACCGTAATTAGGGATGTGGATAAGCGTCGCAGAAACTAAAAATACATGAGTGTGAACGTCATGGGCACTGAAAACTCTGAAACTACCGTTTCTATATTTACTGGGCATTGCACTGTTTGTCCCCAGTGGACATACTGTCACCTCTCCGCCGCAGATTCCCTCCGCTTCAGCGTGGGCGACGTAAGATTGAGCGTCCGCAAAGCTACTACGAGTTGATTCTGGCAAAACCAATGGAGAGTTGGAAGATACTGCAGGATGGAAAAAATCGCCCTTTCCGGCATCTGGGTCTACAAGTGGTGGCGGACGTGGAGGGTGCAGGTTGATTAGGAGGTTTTTTTGCATAGCCGTAACGCGAGCGGGCAATCCAGGAACATCTTCACAAAAATGTCAAGCTTAGACGCAAAAATGTACATGGAAACGCACCACTTATCGCCTGGTCAGGGGTGCACGAATACTTTTGTATCGGAAATATGTTGGGGTCTAGCTGGTTAAGTCGAAGCTGACTGTATGCGGCGCTCGTAAACGTTATCGGATCTGGAAGATACCTGCGCGAAGCGAGAATGTGCTTACACATAATCAGTGAAACACGACTCTGACAGATAATTTAGATACATACATGTACCTCAGGCCCAAAGTCGCCCATGAATGTCTTGTAACGCTCGTCCTCGAGGACTCCGTCCCCACACAAATGGAATATCGCTCGAACTTGATGTTGTTTGGAGTCCTTTGCGTGCTTCCATAGATACTTGGCAAAATGCCCGGCATCGACAAAACCTGAGAGCAAAGCAGGGATGTGGGCTAATGTTGGCGTGTCAAAGAGCAGTACCACCTACAAAAGATTACTATGCCATCCCAGCGAGGCACAAAACATGACTCACCGCTGGAGTCACACTTTCTCCAATACAATCTTCTGGCTTTATTTCGCGGTCGACGATGTTGCCA